>PVKU01003927.1:0-162414 GCA_004027475.1 Anoura caudifer | reverse complement strand
GGTAGAAAATAGACAGGGGGAGGGCAAGACTAGTGTGGGAAATGTAGAAGCTAAAGAACTTATGACACATGGGCATGAACTAAAGGGGGGAATGTGGGTGGGAGGGGGTGTGCAGGGTGGAGGGTAATGAAGGGGGGAAAATGGGACAACTGTAATAGCATAATCAATAAAATATAATTAAAAAAATAAAATAAAATGGACTATTAGCTCTTGAGAGTTTCCTATACTTGATCATTGTCAGTTACAGTTTTATGACACATCAAGTTAACATATCAATCCTATTATTGTTTTTTGAGTGTTAATGTTCAAATAGAATTTTAAAAATCTCACTACCTTGTTTTAAAACTCTGCCCTTTATTTCTAAACCACCCTGTAAACTGGTTGAGAAATGATCTCAGAGAAATGTAGAAGGGGTTTGGTTTTGGGCCATTCTCAGACTCCACTCTCTCAGACTCCACTCTCTCAGACTCCCGAAGTTTTATTTCTGAGAGGTGTTTGAGACTGAGTCACAGACCTGTGAATTCTAAAGTGGAGAGCCAAACGACGTCTCTTTCCCTGACACGGGTCTTCTTATTCTGAGTTCTGAATTGATGTCTGGAGGTATGTGACAGACAATTTTTTTAAAGCTAGTATTTATTTTATCTTGTTAAAATATGGAGACGTGAGTTTGTTTAAGCAGTAGTATAATAAAGTTGGAATGGTGAAATGCAAGCAGGACAGCTTCATGGGGCATTCCACACTTATTGGTGTTTTACAAACTGTCCAAATTAGAACTATTGTCTTTAAAATCAGAGAAAAAATATGAAATTAAAAAAGAAGTTAACTGTCTTAGTTTATGGCCTTTCAAAGGCAATATTTTTTAAAAACCACTATGTCCTATGTTATTTAAAAAATTTTTGAAATCCTGAGTTCCTAACTATATGGGGTATTTTAAATGTGCCACTATTTGGGCAAGTGTCCACAATGCAAAAATACCTGATAAGCCTATTTCAATTAGTCAAAGGCATTCAATTTAATCTTATGAGTCATTGAATTTAGCTCATAAAATCTATGATTAAAAAAATTATTTGTAACATAGAAGACATATAAATGTAATACCAATAATCCTGACAGTAATTATGCTAGAAGGATAAGCATGTTCTTCAAGTTTAATTTCATTTGGATGCTTTATATTATACATTTCCTGAAGGATTTGGACAATCATTTTTAAAGCCTCTTTCAATAATTCTTTTCTTATGGTTTCTTCCAAAAACATGTATATTCTCTTTAATTTTTTAAACCATTTTAATGTACATAAAACAACACAGAATTCTAAAATATAAAAGATAATTTAGAAGATTTCTAATTTTTTTATTCTGAGTCTCAATTTTTCATTTTGTTTTGGGTTCTCACACATATATTGACTGTTTAAATTCATAGTTTATATAAACACATATTAACATAGTTTTGCTTCTTCTCTCTACTAGCTTTTGCAAAAATTCTTGATCCTGCATATCAGATTGATAAAGGAGGCAGGGTAAGGTTTGTTGTGGAATTGGCAGATCCAAAGTTGGAGGTGAAATGGTATAAAAATGGTCAAGAAATTCGACCCAGTACAAAGTAAGTGAGCTTTGCAAATAATCGGTGATAACTATATAAAATCAAATAGTAGTTTGACTTAATTTTCTCTGAATAAAACAACTTTTTAGTTTCAACCTTTGTAATGCAAAATCATATATAGAGAGTAAAAACTTTTTATGTATTTTGGAACCATTAAAATTATAGCATTATACAAATTAATCCTTGTTTTATATTTTAATTATATATAGACTATTTCAGGTGATTCTCAAATATGGTTCTGTGTCACTGTAGGTTATATATGATTATTTCAGAGTATTACCAAACTTCTCTCAATTTTTTAAAATAAAATTTTGAAATAGATATTTGATATACTGGCTGGAAGTCACACTATAATTAGATAAGTTTTGTTTTTCCAGAGTAGTACTAAAGCCTGTGTTTTATTGTTGCTTGGCTCGCTCCCAAATGAAGGAGCGAGACTAATCCCTGATGCCTGGTGGTATCGCTAGTCTGTTATGAAACTGCTTTACAGAGATCCTTCTCAGCGTGAGAGATTTTCAACTGCAGTATATTTTTTTTAAGTTAGCAGGAGCCATGCAAACATTTATAAAAGACTTTAATCCTGAAAATCTGTCACTCTGTAGTACAATTAGGTGGCTTCCAATTTCTAAATGTGGACATGCCTACAGAATGACTTTGCAATGATAATGTTTATACCTGGTAAAAATCTCTTGATGGTGGCCTGAATTTACCAAAAACATAATTTTACTTGGTTATCTTTAGCTAGAAAATGTTCAGTGTTTTATTCTTAAAATCTTCAATTTGAGAGTTTTCCAAATGAAGTCTTTTTCTGTTCTCTATTATAATGCCCTGATACACCCATCCATAATCCAAGTCACAAATAATTAAATTTCACAAACTTCTTGGCTTTTAGTTCTTTTTTAACTCCAAATACTCAAGTTCTTGCTTAATGATGGTAGCTGTGATATGATAACATGAGTTCTTTAATTCATTTAAGAGAATATCACATTCTATAGAATTATTGACTATATTAATGATTAAGTTCATATTATTGCTTAAATTATAATAATTTATTTTCCCCCCGAAAATCTGTGTCACTGGGCTAGGCAAGGAGTAGAATCAAGGAATCAGTGAACAACATCAAGTCTCTGTCCCTCTATAAAGTAGATAAATTGGTCGTTTTTTAAAATGTACAGAATTGACAGTCTCTTTGACAACCTCAGTCAACCCTATTTTCCAAAAATGTGTTAAAAAATTATTAGAAAATATATGTGTACTGATATATATATTTGAAATAAAAAAATCTCATGTAAAAGAAAATAATAACTGGCTTGTGTGGTTTAGTGGATTGAGTGCTGGCCTGTGAACCAATAGGTCATTGGTTCCAATTCCTAGTCAGGGCACATGCCTGGATTGCAGGCCAGGTCCCCAGTAGGGGGCACAAGGGAGGTAACCACATATTGAAGTATCTCTCCCTCTCATTCCCACTCCCTTCCCCTCTCTAAAAATAAGTAAAATCTTAAAAAAAGAAAAGAAAAGAATAACTGAAATTAAATATTGATGTATAAGTATGCACGTGAATTACATTATTGTAGTATAAAGGCAAAAATTGGTTTCACATTTGATGTCCATTGAACTATGTAAGATATGCTACATAAATGACATATCAAAATTACATCCCTGTGTCTCAAGCATTACCAAATTATAAGCCAAATTTTCTGGTAATAAAGAAAATAAAATCAAGTTAATGGATTCTTTATCTTCCTCCTGTTTAAAATAGATACATCTTTGAGCATAAAGGATGTGAAAGAATCATGTTTATCAATAACTGTGCGCTAACAGATGATTCGGAGTACTATGTGACAGCCGGTGATGAGAAATGTTCCACTGAGCTCTTTGTGAGAGGTAGAGTGAAATCCCTTATTGCAGTCATCAGGAGCTGATGGCTGTCCATCTCCCAGGGGTGATAATTAAGATGAAAGTAATGAGGTGAGCTCTTGGCTCCAAAGCAGAGCTAGTAGCATCTCTAGAGATGGTTTACTTTGGAGGTTCAACTGGCTCTGCATTGCACATTAATGCATGCAGTTAATGTGTGTCCTAATTAATCTTCAGGGTTGTTAGAGACTAGAAGAGCCAAGGAGAAGAAAAAAAAAAAGCTGCTGAGTAAAACAGCCTGTAGGTTTTGACTCAAGCAAGCAGTGTTTTACAGTATAAGTGCTCTAGCTATAATTTCTGAAACCCAATGAAGTCTACAGAGTAATCCTCACCTCACACACTCCACTGATCACAAATCAATTTCTCTTGAAACCAGTTTCGTAACTGAAGGGGCATCAGTGGTTGGCTCTGAGAACTCTATAGACTATCAGTTACTAAGACATTGTGAAAAGAGCCAGAGGATGTCAGTGAAGCCAGGCATTTCTTTTTTTGTGTGTATGTGAGGCCCACTGATTAATACAACTCTGCATGCTCCATCATCCATCTAGAACCAGAGTCAAAGAGTTTTAGTCTTAAGGGTTCTCCTTCATCAGAAATGTTTCAACCTGGTATCTTATTTGCCAACCCCCATATGATGTTTGATGCATTTTGTCTTCTTTCTAAAACAATAATTTATTTGATTTGAAAAGTTTTGAGAAAACTGGGAAAATTTCCCCAGGGTTGTCAGCTATTTATTTTGCCAAGAAAAGTCATACAGACCCCACCATCGAACCATAGCTCTGTGGCAGCATACTTTCTTACTGTTGGTTTTTCATCTGGGGAGAAATTTGGGGTTGTGAGGCAGATTTTAGACGTTTAATGATTCTGATTCCCTCTTTTCTCACACTAGAGCCTCCAATTATGGTGACCAAACAGCTGGAAGATACAAATGCTTACTGTGGGGAGAAAGTGGAATTAGAATGTGAGGTGTCTGAAGATGATGCCAATGTAAAATGGTAAATAGCTTTTCTGAGGTCTGTTCATTTTTAATAGACACACACAAAAAGTACCTTCATAGTTTGGAGAAGAGGGAATTGGTTTTACAGGTATGAAAAGAATCTTAATCTCTTTTGTGTTAGTAGAAATGGTAATTAAAACCATACTAAGATACTGTTTTCTTTTAACTTAGGGTACTGAAAAAGATTTGTAAATCTGTATTGTAATGATGTAGAGCAGCAGGTACATACTAATAATAAATGGGTGGTCTCAAGGTTGCCCAGGTCTGTTTAATCCCAAAGCCCATAGATGCTCTTCACCTCTATACCGTGCTTTCTCTCACTATACCATGCAAGCAACTTACATGGGAAAATATACTTTCCTTTTCATTTTATTCCTAGTTATTTTATTATAGTACCTGAAAAAAATATTTTAGACTGAGAATCACCAATTACTTTAAAAAATAAAAACCATTGTTTTGTCAGTGGGAAGTGTTTTCTCAAGTTCTTTGAGCCACTTCAAAATTAAAGACTAAGAGATTCAGAATCCTCAATTGAAATGCTTTGTTGAAAAGTAGAGAAAATTTCACAGCTGGAATATTTACTAATGGTACAGACTGTTCATTCTAATCTAGAATCATAGCTCTCTTTAAAATCTATTAAAATGTTATTCTCACCAGTGTATGTCAAACCCCCAAACATGGGTAATATCCACTCTTAGCATATTCATCTGATTGATCTGGAGTGGAAAGAGGGGGTTATGTTCTTTTAATATAGTTTTTCAGACAATATTTGTTATAATATTAATTCATTGATAGATCTATAGATTCTCTAATTCAGTAAATAGTTCTTGAGTGCCTGGTACCTGCCCAACACTCTGTGTGACACTGGGATGTGGGAAAAACAAGACCACTAAGGTCTATCTTCTGAAGGGTCATTTATCAAAATTTTTTAATAATCTGCTTTAACCCAGGTTTAAGAATGGTGAGGAGATCATTCCTGGTCCAAAATCAAGATACAAAGTTAAAGTTGAGGGCAAAAAACACATTTTGATCATAGAAGGGGCAACCAAGGCTGATAGTGCAGAGTATTCTGTGATGACGACAGGAGGGCAATCATCTGCTAAACTCAGTGTTGACTGTAAGTAAGACTTCTTTGCATGTCTTCCATGTTGGCTTCCTCATGGTGTTGCATTTGTTAATTCAGTTTCAATCTATCTGATTTCTAGCTGGGGCAGTTTTGAATATGCAAAATTAAATTCCATTCTAGCAGAGTGTGTATGTCTTATTAATCAGGGTCTCTGAGAAAAGAACCCATGGTTAAAAAATATTTTAATCCCCAGATCATATAAATAGATAATGAATACTTAGACATGATATCAAATCTTTATAACAGTCACTTAATTCACACCTGAACTTGTTACCTACTCATTAAACAAACACTCAACATTCTGTGATTACATTTGGGGTGGAAGTTACTCCACTAACAGGCCTCAGTTGAGAACATTGTAAGAGCTAACTTGGTAATATGCTTCAGAGGCATGAGAGAATTAATGTATTTCTCCAAATGCCCACTATTTGTAGTCAGTTCTCAATGGCAGAGTCTGTCCCTTTTGGTTAACTATGAAAATTAAAATAGCAAATGTCACAAAAAGATTGGTAAGACACACAGAGCAGAAATCCTGCTTCCTTTCTTTCTTTCTGAGTCTAGTTGCAATTTATATGATCACTGAGTTATTCAGAAGTAATTTCAATACACTCCCATGTTTCATGGGATGTGGAAAATTTTAGTTTAATAGAAAAGGGTTTTTGTTCAATTTGCAAACAATTTGAATAGTTTATTTTTATTGTATTTTTCCATTACCATTTATTCCCCTTATACTCCCTTCCACCTCCACCACCCCCTGCAATCACCATACTGTTGTCTATGTCCATGAGTTTTTTTTTCCAAAAAATGTTTTTTAATCATAGGCAGATCCTTATCTGATATTTGTATCCATTTAAAGCAATTACATGATTCTATGCCTCTAATAACATTAACAATAAGAAATAAAGCAATTACAGTCAGTTCTGCTGTAATGCAGCATATGCAGTTCTAAAAATCACTGTACTAGCCAGAGTTGCACAATAAAAACCAATTGACCTGTGGGGAAAATAAGCTTGTGGGCACAACACTCAAAACTTTTGTCAGCAACACATCAAAAAAAAAAAACCCATAAGAACCTAACAAAAACCATTAGCAGAGTTTTACACATGTTAAATGGTTAATAAATAGAACAACATATATGACAGTTTACCTTTAAGAAGACCCGAAATTTGCTTATGGCAGCGGTGTCAGTAGTTTTGCAGCCTGTGAGCTGTTGTGAAGGGGTGGACAGAGTTTATCTGAAATTGGATGGATAGCGGTGATCTCAGCTGTGCATGAGTGTGGCTCATATCGCATGGGCGAACCGAGACAGCGGGCAGTTGTTTGAGGGGTGTGTGCGCTTGTGTGTGTCATGCAGTCCTACCTGGCTCAGTCCAGCTGGGTGCAGTTTTCTGGATTCACCTCATCTTTGTCATGATGAAATTGTATCTAATCAAACATAAAATTTGTGTTTTGCTCCAATTTGTTCCCTAGTATATCAATTGCATTGGAACAAATTCTCATTTTCAAAACGAGCATTAAGAGCAAAACTGACCGTACCATTGTGAAATGACACCATGTTGGCCTGTCTACACTGGGTCTGGCACTTACAACCACCTATTGTTTCTGTAGTGAAGCCTCTGAAGATACTGACACCTCTAACTGATCTGACTGTAAAACTTGGAAAAGAAATCTGCTTGAAGTGTGAAATCTCTGAAAATGTAACAGGAAAATGGACTAAAAATGGCCTACCTGTTCAGGAGAGTGACCGTCTAAAGGTTGTACACAAAGGAAAGTGAGTAAGCTAGGAGACCCCTGAGTGGGGGCTGGTCCCCATTTCACTTTCTCCACTTCCTAAATTACATGTTTGGCAAGGATGTTTGAAGAGCAGTCATAGGGAAAGGATCTATTTCTGACTCATTGCTCTCGAATAGCAAGAACATGTGATTTCTCTGTTGTACATCATGTCCTACTTGTGATCTTGGATCTTTACCTTATAGTATGGTGCTTTGTCTATTCAAAACCCACTGACTGATTCTTTCCTATCTAAACACAAGGTTAGGAGAATGATACTAATTCCAGTTGAGGAACTGGTCAAACTGGATTAACTGTCCCTAACCAATGAGTGTCACATGACCTTTCTACACATTTTTTTTTTTTTTTTTGGAGGGTGTAGCATAATATACCAGAATCTAGCAAAGATCTAGGGTATGAGTTCTCAAATTTGGATCCATGGATTCCAAAGAGATCATGAATGAACTTTAGGGGCTCTCATAAATCCTCTGAAATTGTAATTCTGTGTGTACAAAAATACTTGCATTTCTCCAATGAGAAGATCCATGGTGTCTATCAGGTTTTCGCTGGCTCATGACCTCAATAAAGTTAAGAAGTATTAATCTAAGATTTGGTATATAAACCAAAGTCAAGCCTATTCTTAATAATTCCTTCAATCTTAAAATATGACATTAGTGAGATATCTTCTTTTAACCTTTTTAATGCTATGTGATAAAAAAAATTAGAGACTCTTGCCTAATAAATAAGTTATATTTGTAAAGATAATTCCATATAGCCTAAAATAAGTATTTAATATGGACCAATAATAGGATAACTAAGATTTCATATTATTCTCTCTCTCTGTCCAGGCTACATGAAACAAGTTAATTAGATAAAAGCTAAGTGTCTTCTCAGTTTGGGACATATACAATCTAAATCTTTGTAAAGTCTTAGAAATATGTTTTTCTTGTTTCCTTAGAATCCACAAATTAGTGATAGACAGTGCTCTCATTGAGGATGAAGGTGATTATGTATTCACACCAGATGCCTACTCTGTTACTTTGCCTGCCAAAGTTCATGTTATTGGTGAGTAGATAAAAGAAATCTATGCGGAGTTCTGTGCTTTTATTTTTGTTTTTGCTTACCTTAGAATTGTAACATATTCAAAACCATGTGATATTTAAATTAAAAAATATATAACTGTTACTAATCCTAATTATAATGGTTGATTCTTAAGAAATCTTACGATGAAGTAGTTTTGCAAGATGCCAAGTACCATCTACATTAACTAAGTCCTCTTACACTTTCTCAGTCAGATAAAATATTGGTTACTACCAATGTTTGGCAGTAGCCAACTACTAGCCCAGATATTCACATGGGAATGACTGTCTGATAACAAAGGCCATATTTAATATTCCAGATCCTCCTAAAATCAACCTGGATGGTCTTGATGCTGACAATACAGTGACAGTAATTGCAGGAAACAAACTTCGTCTTGAAATTCCCATCAGTGGAGAACCTCCTCCTAAAGTCATTTGGAGCAGAGCAGATAAGGTTTGTTCTACACACACACACACACATACATACACACACACACACACACACACACACACACACACACACAGCCCACCCCACATCCTGCCCTCCATTAGTCAGATGAAAGAAGAAGGAAAATAAATGTACAAGGATATGGCAACAATGTAATTATTTTGACAAAGAGAAATCAACAATTTTCAGATAAATTTAATAATCATTCATTTACTTTTCACAGTTTTGAGTACCTACTATGTGACCAACATGTTTTTATGTGCAGTGAACAACAGTCTGTCTTTCTTTCGAGTGAATGTCAGGGAATGGGGTGGAAGAGAAAGAGACAATGAATTATTAAATAAGTAGCCATAATTATTTTGCATAGTATAATAATAAGTGCTATGAAGACAAAAATAGGCTAATATGATTAACAAGTGACCGTTCGGTGAATGCCAATAGCATCTTTGAATAACAAGAACCAATCACATGAAGATCAGAGAGGAGAGATTTCCAGGTGAAGGCACTGCAAGTGCAAAGGACAGGGGGAGAGAATGAGCTTGATGTGTTGGAGGAATAAACAGAAAGCCAGTGTGACTGAGGCACAATGAGGAGGAGAATAACAAGGTTGGAGCAGTAGATTAGTGCCAGTTTCCTATGTGACCCTATGGCTTCCTATAAAAAATGTTTTATAGGCAGCAAAACTATTTCATATGGTTCTATAATTATGAAAACATGTCATTATAGATGTTAAAACCCATAGAATATACAACACCAAGAGTGAGCCCTCATGTAAACTCTGGATTTTAAATGATAATAATGTGTTAGTGTAGGTTCATCGTTTGTAACAAATGTACCACTCTGACAAGGAATATCAATAATGGGGGAGGCTGTGCATATGTGGGGACAGGGGTTATGTAAGAACTCTGTACTTTCTGTTCAGTTTTGCAGTGAACCTAAATCTGTTCTAAAACTAATTTATTAATAATCATCATCATCACCCAGACTGGTGTTGCTCAGTGGATTGAGTGCCAGCCTGCAAACCAAAGGGTCACTGGCTCAATTCCCAGTCAAGGAACGTGACTGGATAGCAGGCCAGGTCCCCAGCTGGGGATGCATGAGAGGCAACCATGAATTGATGTTTCTCTCCCTCTCTTTCTCCCTCCCTTCCCCTCTCTCTAAAATAAAATAAAAATCTTTAAAAAGAAAAGGAAAATTGAAGAGGATAATATAATGCTACCTCAAATAAGTATTTTTCTTTTCACATTAAAAAAAGCAGAATATCTTTTATAATCAAGATTAGAACTAGGCTAATATGATAAAATTTTGTTCTATTATAAAACAGAAAAATTAAAAAAAACTATTTTAGGTATTCTTACTGTTGTCAAAATAGTTTATTATTAAAGATTTATGAGTTCTAATCCAGAGACAAAAGAGAATTAACAATAGTGGCAAATTACTTAGATTACCTAAAGCTACCATGATCATCTGTCTCTGTTTTTCCTCTTTGTGCATTGGCTGTTCGTTGTCATGTAGAAGATGTAACCTGGGAATCAGAAAAATGTAATGCTCCTTTAAAATCTGGCTGAAGAAAAAAGAACAGAAAAAAGTGAAGGAGAAGAAGGGAAAGGAGGATGAGAAGGAGCAAAAAGAAAATGTAATAGAAAGCTCAATCTCACCATCTTTACTTTGAGAAAGAAATGTTCATTCTTTCATCTCTTATTGGAAGGGAAAAATCAATAGTCAATAACTTGTATGAAAAATTGGCATTGCAGCCTTCGTACCTTTTCAGTATTTAAAAAATGTCAAGATATCTAAGAAAATGAAAAAAACTATTATTTAGTTTCTAAAATAAATGTGACTATTTCTAATTTCATATGCAAAAAGACTCCTGTCTTAGAATATATACTCTACTCATATTCTTAGTTCTCTGAATTTTCTTTGGAGAGTTAATGACTGGTGGGCTTTGGAGTCAGTTTCCCATTCTACCACTTCTTAGCCATGTGGTCATGGGTTACAGTTTTCTCGTGTGTAAACTGGGATGATAACACTTTTGTCCTTAGAGTTGATGGAAGATTAAACTAAGAATGTGTATTTTAGGCATTTTGGCACCACGTCCAGTTTAGGTTACAAAGCACTCTGGACTAGTCCTTGTTGTATAGGTCATGCCGCATTTCATTTCTTCCCTCCTTAGGCTATTACAGAGGGCAGTGGCCGGATAAGAGCAGAATCTTACCCGGACAGCAGCAGTCTGGTTATTGATGTAGCTGAAAGAGAAGATTCTGGTGTTTACAACATAAATCTGAAAAATGAAGCTGGAGAAGCCCATGCAAGCATTAAGGTTAAAGTTGTGGGTAAGTCCACTGAATCAGTAAACTTCCGAAATCATTTTGCCATGTCTAGATCATGAGTAGGCTGTTAGCTAATGGTTCTTTCAACTCTTTTGTGTAGCCAACAAAGAGAAACATAGTGCAGCTAGCTATATTTTATAAATCACCATCTTTCTCTCTTTCCCTTTTCCACTTCTTTTCTTTCTTTCTCTTTTTCTTTACCTCTTCTCTCTCTTCTTCTTTTTTTTTTTTTTTTTTTTTTTTTTTTTTTTTTTTTTTTTTTTTTTTTTTTTTTTTTTTTTTTTTTTTTTTTTTTTTTTTTTTTTTTTGTGTGTGTGTGTGTGTGTGTGGAGGACGTATTGCAGGAATGAGTAGCTGAGGCAGTCACTAGGTTCTGGTTATTAGCTCTCCACAGTCATATTCCCTTTTGATGCCCTCTAAAGTTACTGAAATACAATTGCTAAGTAATTTCCCACATTGTAATCATTGTGGAGGAGTAAGATCGTTCTTGGTCCTTAGATGACCATTTAAGCATGTTTTTCCTAAGCCTGAAGCCAAGCGAAATGAATCTAGCAATTTATTCATGATCCCAGGTCTCATGAGTTCTTATTTCACTTTAGTTGTCCTTTAAACATATTTCAAATCGACCAAAAACTAAAGTCACTTTATCAGGCATTGAACTGTATATACAAGACATGGTAACTTGTGATTTTTTACTTGGATTTCTATCAGTCAACATCTTGAATCTTCCAACTAATATAAAATTTACAATAATCAGTCCTTGATTCAGTTCTGCTGGAAGTTCACTTTGTAATTATGAAACAAACAAAAAAATTACATTTGACTTTGAATTTCTTAGTTACTACTTTCAAGGTAAAGAACAAGAGTCTTAGGTTCTATGTGGGGATTGTTATCTAATGTTGTGACACTGCTTTAAAGGATTTTTTTTTTAATTTCTATTTGGCTTACCTTCTTTACTCATTTTTTAAAGTTACTGATTGATTTTAGAGAGAGACAGAGAGAGAAAAGCATTGATTTGTTGTTCCACTTAGTTATGTATTCATTGGTTGATTTTTTTATTGAATATTTTATTGTTGTTCTATTACAGTTGTCTCAATTCTTCCCCTGTTCATTGGTTGATTCTTGTATGTGCCCTGACCAAGGACTGAACCCACGATGCTGGCATATGGGATAACACTCTAACCAACTGAGCTTCCTGGCCAGGGTGGCTTATCTTTTATCTCATATGAAGCATGAGTCTTTACCCAAATTACTTACTAAGTGTATTTCAGTAAACATGCAAAAGTACTTGCAAATAATACTACTTCATGATTATCATCAAAAAACATATTTCCAAATGACATTTTTCTTTGCACACACATTCTCTCTCTTATTTTATTCTTTTTGTTGTTGTTGTTTGTTTTATTTGCTACAGACATCCCTGATCCTCCAGTGGCACCAAATGTGACAGATGTGGGAGATGATTGGTGCATCATGAACTGGGAGCCTCCTGCCTATGACGGGGGGTCCCCAATCTTAGGTAATTGCATGTTGGTCAATATGCAGAATTGCCATTGGACTTGGTATCCTCTATGCATATTATTAAGAGTATGTTAAGTATAGCGTATTTAGAAGAAAATGTATTACACTATGTATATCTAATCAAAGTGAAATATTATACTTTGGGTTATATTTAATCAAGGTTTTAATAGCTCTGATGAGTATTATCTGATTGCTTGTTCTCTTTTGTGGTTGACATTTATATTCAATATAATATTGAATTATATTGAAACACTGTGAGTCTAACTTTAAACCTTTCTCGTCAGTAAATGTCTAGTTCCATAGAATTATGTCAATGGAAAAATTTCTTCCAGAGTTAAATACTTAGAAGAATTCTATTTCCACGTGGAACAAAAACTCCCTTCTACTTATAAATTATGAAACTCACAAAACTGGTCATTTTCCCTTCATTCATATATTGCTGGGATTCAGAGCTGAAGCTATTGCTCAAGTATACCTACTAAATAAGTTGTTATGACCTACCTATCTGTGATCTATTTTTCTCTTTTTTTCTTAGTACAATTTTAATTTGTTTTCTAATCCTGTTATTTTTATTTCCCCTATGCTGTTAATACATATAGTCCCACCATCTCTCCCAAAGTGATTGAAATAAAGTGGTTTAAAAACATATACATATATGACTCTTTGACTTAGAGCACTGAGAATATTGAAAAATGTAAGAATTTCTAATATCTGACAAAGTATAACATTGGAGACCAAGGAAAAAACCCAAGTTTCTATTATGTATCCACTGCAGGATACTTTATCGAGAGGAAAAAGAAACAAAGTTCCAGGTGGATGAGGCTGAATTTTGAGCTCTGCAAAGAAACAACCTTTGAGCCCAAAAAAATGATTGAAGGCGTGGCCTATGAGGTCCGTATCTTCGCTGTCAATGCCGTTGGCATCTCCAAGCCCAGCATGCCCTCCAAGCCATTTGTTCCTTTGGGTGAGTGAGAAGAGATGTGTCTTTGTCATGGGCATCACTGGTCCAGATTGTAATTGCTTTCTTCTGACCTCCAATTGGAGTAGACCTGGAATCTTCTTAGAGTGGTGGGTGAGCAGGAGGTTGGAGGTGGTTATTTCTTGCCTAAGAAATTTGGTAGAGTTGAATGTCCTCATAATGGTGGCCCTTGAGTTCATTACCAGAAGTGGCCCTGGTTCTGCTCCCCACTAAAAACATGTTGCTGAACACACTGACAGATGACCACTCTCCATTTGCCCTTCTGAAGTCATAACCCCTCACCTTGGTATGAACACTGTAACTAAAACAGATTGAGATTCATTCAACAAAGCACACTTGAAAATTAATCGTTGCTTTACAGTCCCATCTTAAATGTTATCTATCGAACCACAGAGTCAGTTCAGCAAAGACAAAGAAACAGAAAATAACAGGTCTTTGCTATTTCATGGTAGTGAAGTTTTTTTTAATAGAAAGATTTAACATAAGAATTTGTACTTTAAAATTAGAGAGTTATGGGAAATTTACTGTAGATCATTAGATTCCAAACTTTGATTTTTCCCAACTTCCTTGGGCCTCCCAGCCTCTTCCACTCACCCCTCAAAGTGGAAGGAATGGGTGGCAGCATTTGTATGTATCATTCCATGTCTAGCAGATTTTGCTTTACACACAGCGTTTGCTCAAGGAGTCTTCATTGAATTTTATTAAGATGTGGGTCTCCTGTGTATATTTTTATTTGTATCTCAGCTCATTTTTTTTTTTTTACCATTTCTTGTGCCATAACCCTGTAGTTAATCATTTCTGCTTTTCCTATCTCTTTTATCTCTGAAGCTGTAACCAGCCCTCCAACGCTTCTGGCTGTTGACTCTGTAACTGACACCACTGTCACGATGAAGTGGCGGCCCCCAGACCAGATTGGTGCGGCAGGTTTAGATGGCTATGTGCTAGAGTATTGCTTTGAAGGAAGTAAGTACAACTCATTGTTAAAGTGAATATCATCATCACTAGGTGAGATATGCTTCCCTTATCTTTTGTTTCTCTCTTTTGGGAATTCATCTCCTTCCTATGAAAAATGCCAACAAGGCAAAGGTCATTCTTCTAAGAAGGATTAAAAAATTAGCCGTTCTTTGATACTTGAGGCTCACAAATCGAGATCTTGGAAACATCCTAGGTAGGCTGCCTGATTGAACAGCACAGTTGATCTCAGACACAGGAGGAAGTGGGTGTTGACACACTTCAGGGACTTCCGGTTCTTGAATGGGAGGAATTAAATTGTACTGAAGCAAAATAAAAGCCTAATTAGGATGACGCAAGTTGGAAATTTCGAACCCTATACTGAGCAGCAGTCAGCTATCAGAAGAGCTGCCTGTTTGGGGGAATGAAGAGCAACTACATATTTGGCTGTCTGGTGATCCTTCCCTGCCTTCTTAAAGGGGAAAAAAGAAGAAAAATTAAGGACAACCTTTCAGTGTTAAAGGGAAGAAGCACTCAATCCCATGTGGAGTAAGAAATGGGTTCCACATGTGGCAGTAACTTCTCTGAGGTTGGGTACATAAAAATTTAATCGCTTAAATTTAGGAGTAGAAGCGAAACACGAAAACAATTGCTGATTAATAGAAAAAGGGAATGACTCAAGAAAATATGGGCCTGAGCACCAGAATGTGCCTAAAACCAGAAAAGAGATGAAAGTCACCGAAAGCCTCTTGCGTTTTTGATTTCCTGCTTGTCATGCTTTGAAAATGTGTAAATCAAACTGCCCCAGCTCTCAACTCGGGCTCCATTCTAAATGATGGTAGGTAAACCACCCTCAGGGAAGCACATTCATAGCCCTACAAATGATGAACCAAGACGTAGCCTCAAAGAAAACTCTTTGGATCCCAGACTTTAACATGGATATCACATGAAGGAAAGAGACACTGCAGAGCACATTTGGGAAATCAGGAGTGTCACACAAATGTACCACCCCCAGAGGAAAAACCTCGATGAAGAAGAAACTTCTTTATGATGAGAAAACTGCTGAGATAGAAATCCCCAGCCCCTGGATTGGGGCATCTGTGAAAATGACCAGGGTTGGTCAGGAGGGCAGATGGGGAGGGATTTGGAGCATCCTGGTAAGAACACTCGGTTCCATTTACAGGTGCTGCACTCAAAGAGCACTATGCTTATTTTTCCAGGGCTTAGAAAGCCACTAACTAAAACCAGTGGGGACATCATAGGAAAGTTCCCAGAGTTATCCCAGCATGGGAGGGGGGCAGTGTCATTAATGCAGCAGGTAAATTCTTGAGCACTTCAGCATATGGTTCATTCCCATTTCATCCCCCTCCCCCGCCCATTTCAAAAACTTAGGAGCACTTCACTCTGTTATTTATATCACCCAGCCAGCAGAGTCTCCCAATCTCAGATGTATTGTGGCTGCTGATCACAAACCTTGTGTGTATGTATGAAACAGAGCAAATTCTTTACTCTTTTCTTTCTGATAGGTTTAAAAAGTAAGAAGATACAACAAAATGATACATGGCTGTCATTTTGATGTTACCCACCTTAGATAAAATACAACGAAGTGTATTTTACATGATTTTGTGTGTGGTCTGTGTAGATATATATGTATATGCACATATACATATATACATGTACACAGTCATTATTATGTATTTTTTTTTCTGCCATATAACGTTTTGGAATTAGCTTTCTATGGAACGTGTATATCTTTCTTCTTGCAATCTTTTCTCACTTCCTTGACGTGGCTGATCTACTCTTCATTCTCTTTTAATGGCTGTTGTCCCCCAGACTAATTTTCTGTAGTGCTTAATGCTTTTCAATATGTCAGGTTTTATTCTGTGAGAGAACACTTCCTTTCATAAGATGGTGTGTTGGTTTTGACTCTGCCTTCCTCTAGTTTTTTGTTTTGTTTTGTTTTGTTTTGTTTTGTTTTGTTTTTTTAATGCCTGCAGCATTTTACTCTTTGTTTTCTTCCCTCACTCTAGCTCCTTCTTCTCTTTGTCTCCTTTGGTTAAAGTGGTTCAGATGTGAAGGGATTGGCTTTTTTCTCTTCCCCTCTGATCTTGTTTCATCCTCTTTTCTCTTGAAATTTTCTTCTTCACTAGTTCTTTGCTCTTTCATGCACGTATTCTGTCTCCTGATTTCACTTTCTCATCAACTGCCTCTTGACTATGAAAATATCAACACAATAGCTCCCAAACTGACCATTGGCTTAAGATGTATCTCTTTTCATAGTCCTAAGTAATTTTTATTATTCACACACCCTCCCAGCCACCAGAATATTCTGGTTTCCTGCTCTTTCTCCCAGACAATCCTAGGAGGGTTGGAATGAGACCGAGGAGGAAGTTCCACGGGGCCCAGGGCAGTCCCCACTTTCCTGATGCCCAGAAAGTCATTGCTCCAAGCCATGGCCACCCTGAGCCACCCATGACCACCCTGAGAGTCAGCAACATTTCCTCCCTTCTTCTAGAATGCAGGCACCACATGCTCAGTTTGTTTTCTTGACCAAGAGCTTGTTGTCTGGCAACCAGGGGCTGCCTCCTCAGCTGCTGGGGCAGTTTCCATTTCCTTTGAGATTAGAGCCCTAGTAAGACAGGGCTGGCTTTACAACGAGTGCCCTCACTGCCAGACTGACGCACGAGCCCCACCATGGGAGCACTCATTCCCTGGGGACTCAGAGGACCCTCTCAGACTGGGGTGGCTGGGGCAGGAGTGAGGACAGACTGTTCCTCTGTGCACTGCTCCCCTGGGGAGTCCAGGGCCTGCCCCTCCTTTCTCTCCAGGGTCTTGCTTGTTCTTCTCCACCTCTTGCTTCCACAGCTGGGGATGCCCCAGCTTCCTTTCTTCTCCTCTTCTCTGTGGCAGGTGCCTCAGAACAAAAAGCACAGTCTGAACAGAGCAGGCTGTGCATCTCCTGAGGAATTCCCTCCCCCCTAACGTGTTTGGTCTCTTTCATCACTACTCTGAAGACAAATATCTTTGCACACTTTGCATACTTTACTAACAGAGAATGCTGACTACTGATACAATATTCTTCTGGTGTGAAAGTGGGTGTCTTTAATTAATTTTAATGATGGATTCTCAAAGGTACATCAGCAAAACAGTCTGATGAAAATGGGGAGGCTGCGTATGATCTGTCAGGTAAAGTATTCTCTGAAAGCTCTCATGCTTTCTTACTCTATGATAAAGTTTCTGGGACTGTCCCATGACCGAGCATGAAGTACACCTGCCATCCATGCACACGGAAGAAGTCCGTTAGAGGCAGAGGGGCGGGGGCGGACAATGAGTTCATATTGTGGGATCCAAGCCTTCTTTCTTTTCTGTGGGCATAATGCACACAAACTTTTTGAAGCTGAAATAGTTTTTAGCCCTACATGCTGAGTTTAAATTCTCTTGATGTTGTAGACATAGCTACAAAAAAAAACATTTTTTAAAAATCAGAGTATTTGATTGAGGTGAAAGAATTGTGCCAACTCCTTATGGGGTCTTGGCTCCTGAGCTGTTTCCACTTTTCTTGGATATATGCTTATTTTCTTCATAAATGGGACCGTGGTCAGATTCCTTATGCTCATGTTAGCATCTCATAGTAACAAACTAGCCAAGATAAAACAGAGAGCTTATATGACTGTAAAGGTCGATGTCTCTCATTCATAAGAATGACATTTTTCTGTTTTTCTGAACTTCAGTGTATGTGGATGGCTAAATATCATGGTTACATCCTTCATTATGAAACTGCATTGGAATAAAACTACTGCCAAATCCTTAGGGACAGTCACTAATATGCAGGAGACCCTAGTATCCTGAATAGAGTTTTTTTAGAAATGGCAGAATCTGATTATCCTTCCTGTTATTTATGTTTAGCCAGCTAATAGGCCATTTTTTACTTTAAGTATGAAAAATGCCCACCCATGCACATAGTCTAAATCCAGGCCACATGATTTAATTGTGAGGAAAATACTAATTTGGATTCAACTGTACCAGTTAGAATGATTTCTTTCACTAAACAACATTTTGCCTTCTTTTTCTCTTGTGGATTTTAGCTGAGGAATGGATAGTTGCAAACCCGGATCTGATTGATAAGACCAAGTTCACCATCACGGGTCTGCCCACGGATGCGAAAATCTTTGTGCGTGTGAAGGCTGTGAATGCAGCCGGTGCCAGTGAGCCCAAGTACTACTCCCAGCCCATTCTTGTGAAGGAAATCATAGGTAGGTGGTGGCCCTTTCAAAATTTTGTCTTTTTTTCACATTATTTACTTTTATTTTTTAAACCCCTTTCTTCTTCAAACCTTCCTATTTCCTTGTCACTCCTTGAATGTTGCATTAATGCTTCCTGAGAGTTAAAAAGAACAAAGCAGCTCTTTTCAGGCTGTATGGAGGTCAGCCCAGGTTTTATAATTCAGTATGAGGACCAGTTAGTTATCCTTACTGGGATCCTCACTATTGACTTTGGGGAGAGAGTGGGGGGAGAAGGTAGGAGGTGGGGGAGGGAGAGAGGGAGAGAGGAGGCAGCAGAGCAATCTTACAGCAGTTCCATGTCTCAGGTGGGTCTGCAAGGTCAAGGCCATTTTCATGATACTGTGAACACAGCGTCTAACAGCTTCTCTGATGGCACAAAACTGCTGGCGTCTTAGCCTGGGCCAAGTCAGAGCCGCCAAACCGTCAGCCGTTCTTGCCTTCCTCACCACCGTGCACTCACAGTTAAAATAGAAGGGCCAGTTTTGCCTTGGAGTATTCTGGATGTGGCCTAAAAATTATTAATATTATTAAATCTTGGTGCTTGAGTACATGCTTTCTTCTATGCTCTGTGATGATGAAATGCAAAGTACTGAAATACAACAGTTGTCCCTAGGAAAAGCCCTGGTGCCACTGAGTTAGGGGTTGAACTGGTGGTTTTTCTCATGAAATTCTATTTTTACTTGAAAGAATGACTGCGTGATAAACAATGTCTACTCAGACTCAGTTATCTGGCAGGTGTTTCCTAGAAAATAAATGGCTTGAGTCTGTCACTTCAAAGAAAATAATTTACAGTATTTGTTGTCAACTCATCAATTAAAAAAAGAACTTTTAAGAAAAATTAGAATTTTGGAAAAACTGTATCCATCTCCATGGACTTGACAGCTCTCCCATGCTTAAAAACTTTTCTGATGAAGTATGTATTGATATTAACTCATGTCATTTTTGATATTTATTGAATAATGAAATGTGCTTACATTTGCAAGGTCTGTCATAATTCAGTGAAACAGTATTTTTCAAATGACCAACACATGTTAAAATCATGCATGGTTAAAAGGTACATTCAAAATGCAAGATAGACCAACAGATTTTAATGTAACAATATGAAAAGTTCATTGAAATGGTTTCAGATTCCATATTGCAGCTAACTTTTAAGAAAATATAAATTATCATGTTTCAGTATTGAAGTGAAAAGGAATGTTCACAATTGTCTGAAAAGTTTATTAAAATATGTATTTTTTCTGTTTTTATGAAGTCAGATTTTCTTCATATTCTTCAACCCAAACAATAGATTGCAGCAGATTTAAGGCAGAAACAAGTGTGAGAATCTAGCTAACTCGATTAAGTCAGGCATTACAGAGATTTGACAAACATAAGATAATGCCACTTATATCACTAATTCTTTATTAATGTAAAATGTAATGTTTCCATTAAAATGTTATTTATATTATTACTTTTAAATGAATATCTAATTAAATATTCAAAATTTGTTGTATTTGTTTTTTTAAATTTTTTTCCAACTGCAAGAGAAAGTTTATTTAAAAAGTCACAGAGGTAGAAGAAGTGAGTAGTAGAAGAAATGGGCTCAGGAAACAAGTTACCAAGGGAAAGAGGGAGCCTTGGAGCTTACAAGAGAGGCATGGACAACATATCTGGGGGAGGGGGTAGGAAAAGTCACGGGCACGTTCCATAGAGAGGGCCAGCCAAAATATCTCAGTTTTAACTTCTAATATGATAAATATTGATAGATATAGCCCACATAAGCAAGTTTTTTGGGGGCCCTTGATAATTTTTAGGAGTGTGATGCAGTGCTGGCACCAAAAGGTTTGAGAATTGCTGCTCTAGGGGAAAGAACACTGGACTAGGGGCCTGGGTACCTGGGTCTGGATCGTGGTCTACCGCAGGCTTATGTTGTGACTGCCATAACCTTTTGGGAGAGAGCTAGGGAATGGATGGACAGATGGAAGAAAGCATGAAGCGTGCTCATTTTTAGATTCTGGTGACAGTGTACATAAATTGAATGGTATTTCCACTATTTATTAGCGATGTGATCTCAGGCAAGAGACTTGATCTTTCTCAGACTTAATTTCTTCATCTGCAGAGATGAAAACAGTACTTACCACATCAAGAGGTGTGAGAATTAAATAAATTAATCCATGTTGCTTGATTCACAGAGGGCTTGCTGCATAATAAGCCCTCAATCTGTGTTAACTTTTATTGTGATGATAGTTCAGTTTGCTGCAGAGCCTTACCGAGTCTTGTTTTCCTCGGACCTAAAGTTAGGGAGTTAGAGGATCTCCAGGTTCTCTTCCTACCCCAACATTTGGTTCTCATCGTCATTGTTGCCATCATCATCTCTGAAAGTTTATTGAGCACTTACTATTCTCAACCATTATGCTAAATTCTTTATATGAATAACATTATTTAATTCCCATGACAATCCTATAAATTAGATGCTGTTATCATGCTGATTTTACAGAACAAGAGCCTGAGACCAGAGAGATCTACTATGTGTCTGATCGAGGATCTGACTCTGCAGTCCATGCTTCCAAGCAGAGCATAGGCACTCAAGGCTGACTCCAGGTTCTAACCCTGGCTGTGTTGCCAAAAGCAAGTTACTTAAATTCCTGTGCTCCAGTTCCCTACCATAAAGTAAAAGTAGTACCTAGCTCTTAACATGGCTAAGAGTGTTGAATTGGTCCTTTAATGAAAAGCAGTTAGCCCAGTCAAGTGATGAGACCTGCATCACTCCTGTGAGCCTGTGAGACTCTGACTCCCTGCTCCTGATGGGTTTGCAGCAACCTATTCTAGTGTCTTCATGGTGTTGAATTAATGGACTTTAATACCCAGTAGGCTGGAGTCCCCTATTATGTATTTCACTGTAGTTGCAGGGAGAAAGTTACTATAAAATTCCAACAGAATCATCTCAATAGCAAGGGCTCAGTATTAAAATTTTTGTTTTCTGGTAAAAAAGAATGGAAGAAAGAATGGGTAGTCCCACCAGCTAATATGGTGTCTGTAGGCCTTTAATGAATTGTTCATTGGAGAATATATTCAGTGTTGGAAACTATGAAAAATGTGTCCGAGGTCCCAAGAGAAAATTTGGTATTTTTCTATAATGTTGCTTTAAGTTTATAGTAACAATAAAAATAGGAAGTAGCAGTAAAATCAAGGAGGTCAAGGATAAATTTAATTGCGTTAAACTGTTAAAGCATCTCTTTGAAGAAAACACTTGGAACCAAGGTTACTGTATGTAATCTATTAGTGGCACATCTAAGCTGAATTGCACAGACACCCGCACAAGGAGATCCAGTGAGCATCACGTCTGTATGCGGATGTAAGGCTATGTCCAGTGTACCATACTGATCACAAAATCATGCTATTCTACTCTCACTCAGAGCCTCCAAAGATTCGCATCCCAAGGCACCTGAAGCAAACCTATATCCGCAGAGTTGGAGAAGCTGTCAACCTGGTTATACCTTTCCAGGTAATAATTCAGGGGTTGCTCATTTTCTCTCTCAGGGCTGGGGTGTTTAAGAAGAAGAGGGAGATGCTGAGTACTGATGTTCATCATGAGTCAGGGTTTCCGCCCAGGGAGATAGGAAAACATGGGAAGAGATTTGGGGAGTGACCATCTCCTGCTGTGAAAGAGAAATCTATAAAACTGTCACAGATTTTCTTTCTTCACAAATGAGGTCGGAAGCTCTGGGACTACAGTGGGGTGGGGAAACATTGAGGATATACCAAAACAAGAAATTCTTGAAGTTTCTTTCTTGCTTCTATACATCTGCAAGACTAACCTTCATTTGAAGTGAAGTTTTCAATGTAACAGTCAGGAAAACAACATGTGCTTACTTCCCACAATTACCCCAAACCAAAGTAAATCCCAAAAAAGGGATAGCTAAAATTTGATGTCTCCTTGTCACTAACTGAAATATGTGACCATTGATAAATCATTGCTCCAGTGAAAGAATTTGTTGTTTATAAGATTAACCAGGCTTTGCCTGCAGTAAACAGTTTTTGTCTCACACACACACACACACACACACACACACACTGCACCACCACATCCTTACTTATTTGATTCCTTTTTTGCCTCTAAACAACACCATTTAATGGAACTTTCTGCAATAGTAGAAATGCCCTCTACCTGTGCTGTCCAGTGTGGTAACCACCAGCCAAACATAGCTGTTGAACGCTTGAAATGTGCAACGAGGAACTAGTATGAATTTAAAATTTTCCTTGGTTATGACAAATTTTAGTTTAAATAACCACATGTAGTTATAATATCAGACAGCATAGCCTTAGAGTTATAATTTAGGTCCCTGTACACATCTGAGCACATACACAAACACACATGTGCACAGGCATGCATGCACATGAATTCATTCAGACTTAGAGCACCCATGGAAACCTAACTAATGGGACAGTCAATTCAGGCCATCCTCATTGAACTCAAGGCCCACGCTGTAGAAGAGGCAGTTGTCTCCTATAAACACAGTGCATGAGATCAGAGTGAAAGCCAGGGAGGATGTGAATATAGACAGTAGAGAAAGAAGGAGATGACTCCCAGTTCTCTCCTCCTGCAGCCTCAAATAAAACCAGGAGTTGAGACAAGGCAGGCACTTGGGACCAAACCCAGCCCTGGACTGGGGCTGCTGAGTCATTTCTATCACTAGGACTCATCCCAGTTCCCAGATCTTGGGGGTCTGTGCATTTCATTTCTATTACTGGGTCTGAGAGAGGAAAGAGCATGTGAACAGGGACCTCATAGGAATGGCATCCCAGGGACTGCTCAGCTGCCAGGAAGAGGGTGACAAGACTGTGCCATGTTTGTATATCTGTGTAACCTCTAGAGTTCTCAGAAATATTTTCTCATTCAATTTGGAAAAGAACACTTCATGAAGCAGGAAGGGCAGATTTCCTTATCCCCACTTGAGAAGGGAAGAAGTTGACGGTCCAAGAAGTTAAGTGGCTTGCCCAAGGTCATGCAGCAATTAAATGGTAGTGCCAAGAGCAGACTCCATATCCCCTAACATTGAATCCAGTGCTTTTTTTTACTCCATATGTTATCAGAGAATGCATTTTTCCCCCAGTGGCTAATAGCAACTTGTACATTTAAGTAAATAAGACCTGGAATTCCTTTTTTGTGTGTTAACAATATTGTTCTCCACTTCCCATGTGCAAGTCTGAGCACCCCCAGCCATTCTTTAACTCTGCGGGCAGGGGCTTGATGTGTGTCTCTCACATTCTTTATCACAACCCACCGAGAAGCCACATTAGGAGCCTGGAGGAAGGCTGTGCCTTACCTGACTGCATTACTGTGTGGTTCCCATCCGTGGGGTGAGTCTGGGTTTTCAGGAATCCTAGAAGTTCCTTTGTAATACAAATGGAAACTCAGGTCCAAGAGTGACATTAGAATTTCTCAAAGCCTACTCTTAAAGAATAGTTTCAGCAGCTAGAAAAAAAAAAAAAAACCCAGAAAGAATTATAGACAAGTCTGAAATGAGCATCACAGTGGAATAATAGCCATTAACATTTAGATGATATTAATAAAACACTTATGTAGTATGCAGAAGCTTTCTAAAGACATCAGTCTTTATAGCTACCCTGTGAGGTAGGTACTATCCTTGTTCTCGTTTTACAAATGGGGAAACTGAAGTACAGAGAGTTTAAGTATAATAACTTACCCAAAGTCACACAACTATTCACTGGTGGAGTAGGATCCAAACATAGATTCCAGGGCCCTAGAGCCCGTCTCTCGACTATTATGCTGCGTTGTGCAGGCTTCCGAGCTAAAGGCACCCGGCTGTAAAACCTGATTCCAGCACTTACTTAGCTGCAAGGCCTTGGACAAGTCATTTAACTCCTTATCCAAAAAATGAAGATAATGATACTATTTTGATATGAAGATTACGGGAACTAGTGAACTTCATGTACCTAACATAGTGCCTTGTACACAGAATGCAGTCAAGGCAGCGAGTATTAGTACTGTTGCTGCTCTAGCTGCTCACCACCAGGCTGTTTTCCCACCTTGCCTTGACTAGGGTAAGCCGCTGTCATTTTTTTTATTCATAGTGAGAAAAAATCTTGAGACAGACTGATTTCCCTCCTCCTCTACTTTTTCTGTCTTTCTTTTTAGGGAAAACCAAGACCAGAATTAACCTGGACAAAGGATGGTGCAGAAATTGATAAGAATCAGATCAACATACGCAACTCGGAGACTGACACAATCATATTCATCAGAAAAGCAGAGAGGAGCCACTCAGGGAAATACGATCTGCAAGTCAAAGTGGAGAAATTTGTGGAAAGTGCATCGATCGACATCCAGATCGTTGGTAGGCTTGTAAGAAGGAACTAGAACGTTCTGTCAAAGCAGTTTTGGGACTAATTGCGCTTGTCATTAAGGCTTAAAGTAAAAATTTGTGTTTGGCTGGCTCGACATAAAATTCTTTTTTAAGAATTTTTTAAAGAACAGATGGATTAGTAAGATTTGTTTGCATTTCAGAATAATTTTTCACTGAGTGAAAGGAGTAGTTATGGGCGACATGGGACATCTTTGTTAAAGAAAATTAATGGACAGACTTTTTAGTGAAAACCATCTGCATTGCTTTACAATCCAATCCTCTCTTACTCTGTTTCTTGACTCCTCAAGGATAAATCTATTCCTATGTTGAACTCTTGCATAGAAGACATTGTAGATTCTAGGCATAGTTTAACCTGTGTCTACTACACTTAAAATTCACTATTAATAAAATTTTAATGGAGAATGAGGAAATTTTTATAAATGGAAGGAAGGTGTGCCAAAACCAAGTTAAACAGTTCAACACTGAATTCGCTGATCCTGCAGGGCTAGTTGGATACTTACCTGTCTAGATAATAAGTAAGGTTAGTTCTAACTCCTGTCCAGTTAGGGGAATAGAGGTACAACCTCTTGTGGAAGGACCTCTCTCACTTGAACTGTTCTATAATTTTCACACTACCAAGAATAAATTTAAGAGCAGAGCTAAGGGAAGCCTTGTTTCCCGCCATTTTTTTACTATTGTATTTCAGCAAATTTGCTGAAACTTGAGGTTTTCTCAGCCAAAGAGCAACTTCCTGTGACAAGCCCTCCTTTGGGGAAAGTTCACACCCTTCAGACTAAGCCCTATTTTCCTCCTGGCTAAACCTTCTTGATTTGACCTGGCTCTGTGCCAATGGAAGCCCATGGAAGCCTCTGTAAGAGTGCTGCCTTCTGAAACACAAAGGACATTGTATTTTTCTACTTTGCCCTGCAGCTATTTTACCAGGTAGTTGTAAGTGCCTGGTATATCCCTTGTACACTGAGAATGTTCAATAAATAGTAATATTATTATTATAATTATTTTATTAGTTCCAAATGTATGTGTCTGCCATGACAATGACAATCTACCAAAGCCATTTACTGTTAGGGAGCAAGTATCTGAAGTCGATGTGAACTCTGAAGACCAAGTTGGCTTGGGGTGCAGCTGGAAGGTGGGACTGTAGGACAGGTTGGTGAAAACAGGAGACAGAATACTGTGGTTGTAGAAACTTCCTGTTGGTAATAGTGGACAAGAAGGGAGGAATATCCCTGTGGTTCTACCAGCTGAGCCTATGAAGACTGCTTGTTAAATTGTATTTAAAAGAGAGAAAAGTCTTACCCGAAAGCACACCACAGTTTGTCCTTTTCAGTCTCACATTTTATATCTCCTATAAAAATGATTACAATTGCACTTTAATGTAATACCTGAAAAATATTTCAGGGCAGAAAGGCTGATGCTTGCACTGAGAAAGGTAATAGATGTGAAATTATCTAGAAAAATTAAGAAATACCATGAAAATATATAGTATAAGGTAAGGCAAAAGTAGGTTTACATCTGTGACTATGCAAAATAGTTTATTATTCTCTTTGTATAATAAGTAATATAAATAGAATATTTAGACAATAGTTTATTCTATTATTTTCCATACAAATAACTGTAAACATATTTTTGCCCCACCCTGTGTAATTATTGTCCTTTTTTGCACTTCTGTGCGTGATTTGATTTGTGGGGGGGACTTCCCAAACAACACTTAGTTTTCTTGACAATGGCCTTCCTGAATGTTACTGAAATTTACTGGAAGGTCAGAGGTGACAGAAGGTAAACTGAAGAAAGATTTTATATCCTCTTTAATGCACTTCACTTATTAAAATGGAAACACTTGATGCATACAAATAAATCTTGGAGGGGAAGTTGAAAGAGTGATAAAAAACATTGTTTTCCTCATGCCCCTTAAAGGTGCCTTTTAGATGCAACAGAGAAACCCATTTGCAGGCTGTGGGCTCGGTGCCTTTCACCAAAAGTTAGAGCTGCTCAGCCCAGGCGGACTCTAAATTTCAAGTCCAGCATCAGCTTGCATGTCCAACTAGGCAGGCTAGCCATGAGACTCAATGCCAGTAGGCTGTGTCGCTGGAGGCATGGTTAATAAGGTTTGAGATTTCATTTCAACTTTCTTTTCAAAATCTTTTTTTCCCCATGAAGGTGAAAGTCAAGGGTTCCCAGATAAACTTAGCTGGAGTGCATTCCATTTCTCTGAAGTTTAAGAATGGTGAAAGAAATGTGGGTAAAAATGCAGGGAGGAACAACATTTTAAAATACCCTCCTGCGGCAATGTGAAGGTTTGGAGGGAAAGTGACCCCCCAGTTATGCCGTGAATTTGTCCTATAGACCGTCCGGGTCCTCCCCAACTTGTGAAGATTGAGGATGTCTGGGGAGAGAATGTTGCCCTATCATGGACACCACCAAAGGATGATGGAAATGCGGCCATTACGGGGTACACGATCCAGAAGGCTGATAAGAAGAGCATGGTAAGGCCTGGCTTTCTCTGGTTCAGCAGGAGCAAAATCACACTGCCTAGAAGGAAAGGAGGAAATATGAGGTCATCTCTCATGAGGAACCCAGGGGCCTTGTGGAGAAGTGAGGTGACCTAGTGGAAAGGGTAAGGCCTTTGGAGCCACAGAAAGTCAGATCTGAATCCCAGCTTTGCCATTTAAGGCCACATGTACATGAACAGTCACTCAACCTCTTCAATCCCTACCTTCGTCATCTACAGTGTAGGTTCACAAATACTTACTTTGCTTGGTTGTCATGAAGCTAAAAAAATACATAAAGCACCTAACACAATGCTCAATAGAATTTAATAATTTCATTTGTTCAACAAATATTTACTCATTCTGTATTCTGATTCAGATTTACACCCATTTCTCCTTGTAAAATAAATGTTTACTAGCATGGACAAAAAGGCACTAGTTAGGAAAGAAAGATTCTAAGGGGAACAACATGTGCAAAGGTCCTGAGGAGGGAAGGGAGCTTGGGATGTTCAAGAAGAAACCCAGTTGGAGTAAGAATTACTATTACCCATATTTTATACACAAGGAAACTGAGGCTCAGAAAGTATAAATGACTTGCTCAATATCACCAGATTTTAAATGTCGATGTATTGGTCTTCCTGAACCAGAATCCAGCCACTACACTCTACTACTGCCCTGCCTCTAAGTGAATGAAGAAATAAACGAATGTTTGGACACACAATGACATAGAGCCATTTTTCACTCTCATAAAAAGAGTAAGACATCTTGCTGAATGATATTGATAAGTCATTAGACATTTACACCAGTGGATAGCAGTAAGAATGTAGATTATGAAATTTCATCGGGTTACTAAAACAAGGGAGGAAGGTTGGTAAGGGCAGTAATAACAATGTACATTTGTTTAAAATTTTATAATTAACTTACACTTGAGTATGTTGTTAGTTGCTCTCAATATAAAAATTAGGGCTATTTTTTCTTTTGGTGATGAAACATCCCTATTATTTATTCTAATCATCAGTTGGAATAGTTGTATATTTTAGATGATTTTCCTCCAACTTTTTTCTTCCAGGAATGGTTCACTGTCATTGAGCATTATCACCGAACCAATGCCACCATTACTGAACTGGTCATAGGAAATGAATATTACTTCCGGGTCTTTGCTGAAAACATGTGTGGCCTCAGTGAGAATGCAACAATGACCAAAGAGAGCGCTGTGATTGCCAAGGATGGTGAGTTAGCAGTGGGCTGGTAAAAGGGGGTTTGGGACCCAATTCCAGTGCGTGGGGGTTTAGGGAGTTTCTCCCACACCACCAAGCAATTCTTAGACAGCAGCTGGGTGTCCTACAATTCAAATCAATTCTGACATGGTCTACCCACAGATAGCATCAGGCCCCTCGGGTTATGGTCCCAGTGTCACAAGAATGTGTCCACGTCCCAGTTCAGATGCCAATTGTAAGTCCAGGTTATCACCTGTGCTTCTAACTAACAGACTATATACCAGAGGTTCCAGTGACCCTCAGATTTGATCAGTTTCCTAGAATAACTCACAAAACTCAGAGAAACATTTTATCTACTGTATCACTGGTTTACTAGAAAAGATTATAACTCAGGACCTTCCAGATGGAAGAGGGGCATAGGCCAAGCATGGGGAAGGGGCACGGAGTTTCCATGCCCTCGGAGCTCCACCCCTCTCCTAGAATCTCCAGTGCTCACCAGTCCAGAAGCTCTGCGATTCGTGGGTTTTTTTGTTTTTTTACAGGGGCTTCATTACATACCTAGGACCGATTAAATCTCCAGCCCCTCTCTTCTCCTTGGAGGCCTGGGGAAGGGACTAAAAGCTCCAACCCACTAATCACAAGGTTGCTTCTTTTGGCAAACAGTCCTTGGGTGGGATCAAAAGCCACGTCATTAATATAGCAAAAGACATGTTTATAGCTCTCCTTGCTTAAGAAATGTCAAGGGTTTTAGGAGCTCTGCACCAGAAAACAAGTATATATTTGTTATTATAAGTCACAGTACAATACTGGACATCTGGAACCCTTGGTTTTCAGTGACTAGAGGAGACTTTTAAAAAAGAGATGTGGTGAAAGGGAACAGGAAAATGATAAACGTATTTTTTAATTATGGTAAAAATTCCCAAGTAAATAGTAATTTTAAGAGTCAAATTTTTAGGGGAAAGTTATATTATTACTGAATTTTTTAAAAACATACTATCTATAATTAATTCATGCTTCTGAGCTGTAAGTGTATTAAGTGGCTAAAATCACAGGGATAGGAAAAAGTAGACATTGACTTCTTGAGCTTGGGTTACTTACGTTCTTGAACACCTTCAATGTAGCTACACGTGAGACCCATGAAATGGGTGAAGCTGAATTTTATGCCTATCAGTTCATTTCCTCACGAACCACTCCTCTTAGAGCTCTTCCTCATTGCTGTCCCATTAAAATGCACCGTTGGTCAAAACACTCCAACGCCGAATTCTTGTCAATATTTGTTTCAGTCTCAGATGGCCTCTGTGTCCCACGTGGGGTTGGCTGTCGGTTTGTACCCTCCAGAATGAATGCCGTGTGGTATTCACTCTTGTTTTTGCATGCTTTTCTAAGTTCAGGGGAGTTTTAATGGTGAGTAAAGTATGCCAAGAACAACATGGGCTCAAGCCAATTTGTATATTTCTAATGCTTGTTTTTAAGGTAAAGTCTACAAAAATCCCGTGTATGAAGACTTCGATTTCACAGAGGCGCCCATGGTTACTCAGCCTTTGGTTAACACCTATGCTATTGCTGGTTACAATGCCACTCTGAACTGCAGTGTGAGAGGAAATCCTAAGGTACAATGTTGTATTTTTTAAAATCACATTAGTTAAATTTAAGAATTAACCCCAAACTCTCTCTTTTGTATTTGCCACATTATAAATGTAAGTAGCAATATAAACTGAGCCTCCAACTGCTATTTGTGACTTATTCTAGGATTCGGGGGTGGTGGTGTGGAACATTGAGTACACTATTTAAATGTAGTAGTAAAAATTATCTATATTTCTTTAATAAATCAAGGATACCTTCTAAGGAAAAAGTAAACCACCTATTTTAAAAAGAACTGAGGGGTGAGGAAATGGAAATAATATTGTTTCACCTGAAAAATTAGGTAGAAATATTGATTCATCAAGTTTTCTACAATAGACTAAAGCAAATGATGATACTGTAATGCAAGGCAGAATTTCAAATGTGCTGTACTGAGGGAAGGGAGAAATCACATCTGACAGAAGAGAGTTGGAAAGGTTTTAAGGTTTCATGCTGTTTGAAAAGAACAACAAATTAATGAACGTTGCCCATAGGGATAGTTATCTGTCCCCAGGGGGCACTGAAGGAAGGGTGCCTAGAATTTGAAAAATTGCAGATAGTGGTATTTTTCCCACACATACCAGGAACAGAAATAAGAAAGTCAGAGAGAAGCCAAACTGTGGGTGGAGGATGATGAATTCATGCTTAATTGGAAGTGATGTTGGTATATCCAAGTAGGAATGACCAGGAAGTAGACAGAGAACAGGTTTACTGTTCACTGGAGCTTAGGACAAAGGCTAGGGCTGTGACTCTCAGTGTAGGAGTCCCCGGCATGGGAGCGCTATATATCCCCTGGGAGTCAAAGCTCTAGAAAGGAATACCACTGAGGCAAGAAGGTAGTGAGCAAAAAGCTGAGGACTGAGGCCTGAGCCTCAGTGAATTCAACCACTTGAAAGGCTGAAGGAAGAGAACAATGTGAAGAACAAAGAGAAGGGCCATCTCTAGGGTCTGAGAAAGGCAAAATCATGTAAGAGGTAGAAGAGGGAATGGGGAAGGTGTGCATTTACATAAGGAAGGAGAAGGTGATATGGAAGAGGGGTGGAAGGCCAATGATGTCAGATATAGTTCAGGGGTCAAGGAGAATGGAGTCAACTCCCTGGTCAATTGCATTATGATAGATCTTGAATTATCTGGTAGGAGAAGATCCATTACTACTGGATGAGGAAGACAGATGTCAGAGGACAGATTAAATGGTTAGGGGGCACAAGCAGCCCATAAATAATTAGAAAAGAGTATCAGGAAAAGGAAGTAAGGAAAATTAGATGGTTATGACACTTCATGGGGATTCTGTGAAAAATACCCTGCAATACATAGTCTCTTGGATAAACGAACCTCATGGACCTGTAGATCAAATTGAAATGCAACTGAATCCGTTTGGGAAGACCACTCCAGAACTGTCCTGGGGACAAATCTGGGTTGCTTCTTCAGAATTGCGAATTGCTCTCCTGCAAACCACTAAGTAGGATTTAGCTTAAGAGAAACAGTGCTCAAGTGGATGTGGATTCTTTTTAGATGTATTTCTTTCTAAACCATGCTTTAAAAGTCTGTCAATGGCTTTGATGGCCTATTAATGTGCTAACTACAGATATGTTTTGACCTCATTTACTTCAATATTAACTTCAGCCTAAAATAACCTGGATGAAAAACAAAGTTGCTATTGTGAATGACCCAAGATACAGGATGTTCAGCAACCAAGGGGTCTGCACGCTGGAGATCCGCAAGCCCAGCCCTTATGATGGAGGCACTTACTGCTGCAAAGCAGTCAATGACCTTGGGACAGCTGAGGTCGAATGCAAACTGGAAGTGAAAGGTATGACATCCAAGATCTTGGGTACAGAATAAATAAAAGAAAGTCATTTAATTATTGATCTTTCTGCAAAATCCAAATTGTTTGCCAAAAATGTTTTGTGGTGGATAAGGAAGGGGAAGAGAATTTGGGGGAAAAATGTTTTTATATCTTGCATTCAGTCTTGATTTATTTTTTAAGGTTATCTGATTTTTTAAGTAGACTTATTTCTATCTCTTGCAACTAAAGAAATATTGATTATAGTGGAATGCTGGTATGTGCTCAGCATGGTGAGAATAAATTAAGTCAAGAGTGTGCTATTTTGGTGATGTAGTTCACCTATATAAATAGATGCAAAAATTTATCTAATGATAGGAATTTATAGTATTTTTAATTAGTTTACTATTTTGTGAAGCTTTCAATACTTATGGGTAAGTTTGCTAATTTCATGTAGAATATTACACATGTAGAATACAGCATCCACATATTTTAACCAGTTGCTTTTAAATCTCACTTGAGAACTTCCATTTACAGGTCTGCATTTCATTTGTACTAGTTTTCAAACAATGTAAAGCAAGAAAACACATAAGGATTGATGTGGCAGAAAAGTTTCAGCATAACCTGTTTTCTTAATTGGTTTTCATATTAAATAGAATTTTTATGCTAAAGTTTTATTCTTGACAATCCAAACCTACTTTGGGACACCATGAGATAATAGGTGACACAATTCTAATGTCTCTCTTTCTGCTGTGTTACATCGCCTTTCTGCGATGACGGAAGTCTTCTTGCTACCTCTTGGTAATGAAGTTATGATACAAAGACAGATATCATATGATTTCACTCACATATGGAATTCAATAAACAAACTAAACTGACAAGTAAAACAGACAAACTCAAAGGTGGAAGGCAGATGACAGCTAGTGATGGGGAGGAGGGGAGGGGTAGAGAGATTGAGCAAAAATGAAAAAGGACTCATGGACATGGATGGCAGTGTGGTGATTGCTGGGGGGAGGAGGGTATAAGGGGACTAAATGGTAATAGAAAAAATACAGTAAATATTAAATAAAAGTTTTAAAAAAGAAATTATGATCTAAAAGTCAGAGAGATAATCTTGTAAATATTTTTATTTAAAAAGTAAATGCTTAAGGAATTTGTGTAAAAAAAGTTTTTTAGTCCTATATTTAGTATACAGAAACTTATTGAAAAATATTTCCTTTGTAACCTTTAAAAAATAGTATTTTTTTCTTATGATCTCTATCAGTTCTGAGGTAATATGGTAGGTAGATTCATAATTGTGCAAGAGCAAATTCTTTTTGGTTTTTTCCTCTCAAATGTAAAATATAATATTCTTAGAAAATTTCAAACCTTACTCTTGAAATAGTGCTTACAAATTTAAACATTACTTTTTAGTCTTAATTAGCTTTAAATGCAGATTATGGTCACAGTTGCAAATATATCTGGTTTCTAAAGCCCTAGCCTTATTAATTCCAAGGTATCATTGGTACTTATGTTTCAGCATCCAAAAAAACAAAAACTTAGTACAACTTCTGCGTGTTTTGAAAATAACTGAATGTTGCTAATGATATAAAATGATGATTTCATAAATGGTTCAACATTTGGGGTCCTCCAAAAAAGATAATAATGTTATGCATATAGATGATATATTCTTTATAGTAATTACATAGTGAATTATATGCTAATTGAATTTAATAATATAAATAATGTATTCTAGTACATAAGTTTATAGTAAGATATCAATTGTAATATACTATTGGTAAAGCTTTTGGTCCTAAAAGTAAAGCCAAGATTGTTTATCATCAGATTGTTATCTGATAATAGGTGACTTGAATCAAGTTAAGCTGTGAAAAATAAAGGTAAGAATGTCAATGAAGAACAAATAAATACTGGTACAAATATTCTAATTCTACAGTGATATATCAAGGAGTAATTACCCCTGGAGAACCACTGTTCCTGGCGGGGCAGCAACAGGTTTTAAAAATTCGTAACCCACTGGATATCTCTACTTTCTGTTCCATTCCTCTTACATGAGATCGCATTTTGCATGTAAAGCTTGACTTTCTTCATTTGCTTTTAATTATATATTTTAGCGGCTCATGGCATACAGTGTTTATGCCATGAACAAGGAAGGCCAAATTATTCAAGGCTATTAAGTAGTGTAGGAGCTGAGTTTTGTCAGAAAACAAGTACCACAGAAAAGGTCCCCACAAATAAAGCCAGAAAGCTACATTTGAAGATACCTCATTTTAGGTGTAAGATGATTAAAACCTGGGAACCAGTGACATTTCTTTAATATTTTCACTTTTGATATGTAAAGAGATATGATCTTCCTTTAAGATAGCTTCCAGTGTAGTTTCCTTAGATCACAGGTGGCAAACACAAGGCCCTCCGGCCGAATCCGGCCCTCCACCTTGTTTTATCTGGCCCTGCGCCTTGTTTCTACCTGGCGGCAGTGCCGAGCTCCTTGCCCCTAGTTAAGAAGTAGTTACATTTGTACAGTCCTAAAACTATATTTGGGCCTTTGAAGGCAACTGCAAGGCTGATGTGGCCCCCCGATGAAAATGCATTTGACGCCCCTGCTTTAGATTCATGCTGAAATTCAGAACACTGGACGTTTTTAAATTGCTAAGTTATAGAGAAAGTGTTCTGAGTGTTTTTGATATGGAGAGGTCAAAACTTAAAATAGATCCAATATTTAGAAACTTTGTATGTAAGATTTTCCAATGAAAGATTCACTAGTAGAGTATCTGTATCTGTTGGATGTTTGCATGGGACCAAAGTTACTTCATATATGCACGAACTTAAAAGGAGAGAAAAGTCTAGACCCTGTTACTGAATGTAGTAAGCATTAAGTCAGTCCCATAGTACATGTATGATTCTCCCCCATTTGGTAGCATGGATTAAGGTGTTCTTGGAGGCTGGATCTATGCCTGAGTTTACAATATTTCCTCTCTGAATTCTAATGCCAGCTTTCAAAAGATGAAAGGATTAGGGCTATTTCTTAAAAGTTTTGTAGATTATATATAGTCACTTTCTAGCCTGTTTGTTTAAGCTGTTGGTTTATTTAGATTAGTCATATATAATTATTTCAGGATACATATCACAGAATACACTAGTCTAATATATCTACTTGATAATTTTGCCTTTTAGAATTTCAACATATATATATGTACACTAATGCTTTGTTTATCATCAATGTTTTTCTTTTGTTGAAAAACACAATATATATATGTTGTAGGGTTAGTTTTTTTTTTTTTAAGCTAATGGTTTGGAAGCTCTTACCATAAATATTCACTGTACAATCAAATGGGCTTTGCCACTGATTTAGGCAAAGTGGTTGTGCATATTAATAAATGTTTTACATATTAATGATCTTTTTGAAGTGACTGGATCCTTGCCCTTCATTCCATGCGCTTCTATGTTCCTACATCTTTCACATGACTAAGGATTAATGAAATCATCTCATCATAATTGCGACCATAATTTCATCCAATGAGTACTCAACTTTGGTTTTAGCACTTCATTAATGCTCACAACTTCTCTCTCTCTCTTTCTCTCTCTTCTCCTTAGTTGTAGCACAGTAAGGATTTTTGAATGTATATTATCATCTAAGGTAAGCTTTCATATGGTTTTGGCATATGAAGCTTATGACTGTCATAAGCCATACAAAGCTTGTGGAGTATGGCATGATTTTCATTATGTAATCCAATGAAAATAGACTTTAAAATATCTAACTTTGTAGTTTTTATTTGTATTCCAGTATCTTGACATTAACAGCTAGTACTTATTCAGCACAACAATCTCCTATTGACATGAAGCAAGTTGTTGAATGCAGTAGAGCATGAATTAAAGCATTTAATGTAGATGAAAATGCGTGATTCCCAAGCATTCTGACCTCTTTGCATCAAGGAATGGACATGTACATAAGTGGCATCATTTCTACCAATATGTGACTTGAAATCTTTTTTTAAAAAGGAGAATGACTTTTCCAAATTTGCATTAAAGAAATTTTAAGAATGCTCCAATGGCATGCTGCTTTTGTCTGGACGTGAATTTATTAGCAAGTAGTTAAATACTTCTCTAAAGGACTGTGAATTGTTATGATTTCATGGGTTTTCTCATGAAAGGTACTTTTATTTTTTTAATGCAATTCAGAAACATGAAAGGTAAGTATGAAATATTAGTAGGTATTTCTCTGACCTTCAGAAGGTATTGGATAGGGTTTACTATTTTCAACAAAATATTTCCAATTTTTTTCACTTTTGGCAATGAATAAGTAGCAAAAGTTAAAGGAGCAGTCCCTTTATTCTTCTCCAATGTGCTTGAGTCAGAACTCTTTGTGCTTAATTAAAAACAATATTAGCCAACTGGAAACAGTTCTTACCGTGGATTTATAACATGTATGCATTTATTCTGCCATTCAGTTTGAGCACTTAAGTCATCTACAGAGAATCCCAAAACTTCTCCAAGAGCAATAAATACTTTCTAACCAGTTAGGAATTTAAACTAAGATTAAATAACGGTAGGGAACAAAGGACTTCTATGGGTCTGGCCGGAACTTGCTTTTTCTTCTAGATGTCAAATGCTTTAAATTCTAAATGTACAAAACTCAGGAGAAGATTTCCAAGTAGGGACTGAATGAATCTTTGTAACCAGCTGAAACATAATTAGTCACATTTCCAGGCAGCTAGTCCAGAAGTATTATTTCAGTGATTTTCACATAGATGGTTTTGACTTCGCCTTTTCCTTTTTGTCCTCCTCAGGTGGACTTTCCTTCTGCAGGCTCCTCTTGCAAGGTGTACCTCCTAACATAATTGATTCCTATTTGCGAGACTTGCAATCAAGCAATCCTGAGGAATACTAAGGGCTGGGGCACTGCCTCTGCTCCCTACTGCTTTGAAATCTGGCCACAATGAGAAAGCATTTTCTGTTTTAACACCAGGCACCCAAGTGTGGCCTTTTTTTTCCTCCTCATGTTGAAGAAAAAAAAAATTTGCACGGATTGCTTAATTAAAATGGCAAACAAAATCCCATTTGAAGTCAGCGTCTTGATCATTATTGTCTGTGCTTTGTCACTGTATTTGTCACAAAGGAAACAAGTTATACAATAAGGAAATGTGGGGTATTTTAGTTTAATTTAATAGGCTGTAAATGCTTTTTTTAATCCAGAGTAAAAAAATGCAGTACAATATACTATAACAGAATCTTAAAAACCCATCTTTCTCGATTTATGAGATTTTCTAAGCAGAGCTGTGTTTTCCATACAACCCTCCTTAACACCAGTGGATCTGTGCCTTTTCTCATTTGAATTGGCTAGAAGACTTCTTAAAGTCAAACAAGTTTTCTCAACAGAAGGGGGAAGATATTCAATAAATGTTACAATAAATCTGAAGTGTTTGTGATAAAATGACACAGTATTTGCTTTTGGTGTTTGGGGCTGTGCCGTCAGACAGAACTGCAGACAAAAGGCCGGCGGGCCGCCAGCATGCTCCCCAACTCCGGCCTGACCTCCAGTGTCACTCTGGCTTCGCATCCTGGCCCCACTCACCAGAGGTCCTGCTAAAACAGTCACAGTGACAGAGAGCTGGTGCGGACTACAGAGCAGGCACAGATTTAAGGACTGCTGATGGCATCCACTCAAAATCTAGAAGCAGAGAACCATTTGTGCAAGGCCATAATCTCTCCAGCAGCTTCTTCCCTCTTCTTGGTGCTGTAGAGAAAGTTCCAGCTAAGGGAGTGGAGCAGAAGTGTGAGTAAGGTTCCACACCACACCTCATCTCACCTTCTCTCCTTTGTTCTTTTGGCCTTTTGTTCTGGGAGCTAAATCCACTGTGACCTGTAGGTGGACCCATAGGGTCCTGGGACAACATTTATAATATCTGCTCTGCTTCCTTTCCATTTGAGAGCTGGGAAGTTGGGATGGTGGTCATGCCCCTGGGTCAATGTGGGGCTCCCCCATTTTAATCAGAAGTTCCACTTTCACGGTAATGACTAAGATAATTTACATAAAAGAAGACTGGATTATTTAGAGAGACTTGAAGACCATATATCTCTATTGCAAACTGCATAAGACCTCTATCTGCCACAACCAATCAGTGTGGCCCCTGCAGCCTGGTTCTTGGGTCAGAGGCCCAGTGCAGCTGAGCTGGTTGCATCATTTAAACACTCATTGACCAATCTCACCAAGTCATAGTCACATTGCTTATGTCATTTATAAATATTGTCTAAGAGTGACTATAAAGCATAATTATAAAATATTGGTTCCCCAGTCATTACTTACTTATGTCCTTTGACTATATTTTGTATCAGATAATGTTATTTTTCTACATATGATCTCTGTCCTCATATTAAGGGCACCCCCATACCACAAAGTTCCAACAAGAAAGAAAAAGTCTATTTTAAAATTACAAAGAGAGCCCTGGCTGGTGTGACTCAGTGGGGTGCTGGCCTGTGAACCAAGGGGTCACCGATTTGATTCCCATTCAGAGCACACGCCTGGGTTGCAGGCTGGGTCGCCAGTAGGGGGCACAGGAGAGGCAACCACACATTAATGTTTCTCTACCTCTCTCCTTCCCTTCCCCTCTCTCTAAAAAATAAAATATTTTTTTAAAGAACTACAAAGAGCAAAAAATATCAGAAGCGACCATTGCTATTAGCTCTCTAACTTTGTTCTAGTTTTGTTTAAGTTGTCGCCTGGGTTGCAGGCCAGGTCTCCCACTTGGGGGCGTGTGAGGACTGACCTCTTGCACGTTGAGGTTTCTCTCCCTCTTTCTTCCTCCCTTCCCTTCTCTCTAAAAATAAATAAAATCTTTATTTTAAAAAAAGCTTAATGAATGTTTTCATGTAAATCAATAGCGAAAAGGGGGAAAGCCACTAGTTCAAAGAAACACCAAAACAAGGATGTGTCCTTAACCACTCACTCTTAAGTTGAATTCTGAAACACTCTATTAAGAGCAACAAGTGATTTACTGAATGTCTGATGTGTGTATGGCCTGTGAGGGACTAAGCTAGAAATCCAATGATGAATAAGCCACTTCATGCCTTTAAGGAATTATGATGCCTAAGAGTAACAGAGCATGCAGGTGTAAGAGAGCACTCTAAGATTTCAGAAGCTGAATAATGTGGTTTATGTGTTGTTATACATGTATGCATCACACTAGAATGTAGTAAAGGACATGCCACATGACTTTATTATTGTAAATCAAATTAAATATGATTCTGAGCCCCCCATTAGCCAGGGTTAATTGAGAAATTCTCTCTGTCCTGCTGGGAAGGTCCTATCTCAAGTACTGGGCCAACTAGAATCTTTCCTGGTGCCTAGAAAGTGGAGAGAAGAAAAGTCTCTGCATTTCAGTCTCCACTGGTGGCTGCAGAAATGCCTCAGGTCCAACCCAACATAGTGCACTCAACTTTCTAGACAAGTGTGGGAACACTGGACAGTTCTACCACTCAGTACCAGCCCTGGACCTGGGCAAGAGGGGCTTCTGCAATTTCAACAGCCTCATTACAGCCCTTCTCCAGCCACATTTCACTGCATGAGACAGGGAGGCCATGGAACCAAGGGGGTGTGCCTACTTGAAACATGTACCACACCACTCCTGCTTATAGATTATACCGACGCTCACTGTTAGGGCTTTAGTGGGCCTTTTCCCTGGGTTTAAACACCTATAGAAGAATCGTGTGACCAGTATATGTACCCTGAAGCCCAAGAGGTGGTCTAAAGGTACCTGTTTGCCAGGAGGTTGGGGTGTGCAGATGTGATCAGAGCTTGTGCATAAGACTTGTGCTTGGGGCATTCGCATCGCATGTGTGTGCCTGAGACCACGCCTGGTGTGGTGGAGGAAGGAGCTGGGATGCAAAGAACAGGGAGACCAGAGACTACTGGTGGGCCACCATACAAGTTCTGTCCAGAAGGTATCCAGCCATGTAATATGAAAAATAGAGACATTTATTGAAGAAGATACAAGTTACAAGAAACACTGTATATAGGACAATGATACCTCAGTCCCCTTCAACATAGGCACCTTGGGACCTTACACAGTTCTCCCAATTGCCATCAGCTGCCCCATCACATTTTCTTGAATCTCATTGACCGTCAAAGTCTCTTCCCTTTCAAAGGTGATTTTAATTTTGGGAAAAAACAGAAGTTGCAGGGTGCCAAATCTGGGCTGTAGGAGGCTGAATCACCTGGGTGATTTGATGTGTTGCCAAAACACTATGCATGAGACGTAATGCATGAGTGGGTACATTGTTGTGATGAGGCTGCCAATCACCAGTTGCCCATAACTGTGGTCTTCTGAATCATCCAAATAGTTTCTGTGGAGGGATGTTCAAGCTTAATGCAAAATCTGCTGGTCTATAGGCTCAGTCATTTTGAATGCAATGGCCACACAGTACACACGCTCACTCAGCAGCATCTACTGCCCCCACTGACTAGCAGTGAAGCCATCATTGTTGATGCATTCCAGTCCACTCTCCTTGGCTGCCAGGTTACATCAATGTCATGCAAACCGTTCTCATTATATTAACAATAGTTGGACTTTCTCCAGACAGACCTTGCATTCTGGCAAGTATTTCTGAACAATCTGATAATTCTACATACAAACTGGACCTCCCAGGTCATTCTGAGGCTATCCTCATGAAGATTACAGGATACAATTATTTTCTTAAACATCTGTTAGCTTGATTTATAACTTCTAAATATTTATGTATATAAGTTATAGAAGTTCGAGGTCAGCAAGCCCCCAACCATCTCTGTTCCCATTCTTGTATCCTTCCCTCTTCTCCACCATCCAGCATCTCTCTCACTTCACTGCTGTCACTTCCTCCTCCCCACTCACCAAACTCAGATTTAACCCTTTAACTCCTGCCTCACTTAAGTTCCCATGAATAGAATTCTAGAAATATAAGTTTGGCCTTTGGAGTAGAATAAAAAATAATATACCAGACAGTAATGCCAATTGTCCCTGCAATAGTCATTGATTCTAAATTGAACTCTATACATTTTTTAAATTTTCTTATTTTTAGCCAGGCCATTATATCATTGTGCATCAAAGATTCAGGTTATTGCTACATATAGATATCTTTCAAGTCTTTTTTTTAAACTTGGATAACTTGGAATGGCCTAGAGAAATAGGCCCATCAATGGAATGACCACTTCCCCATCTTCTAAGGGCTGTCATCACTCTTTAAAGACACATGATGTGCTTGCTCTCTCTGATCACAAATGCACTGACCTGCGAAACCTCTGGCCTTGCTGAATATTTTTCTATCTGGAGTAAATTACTGGGAACAAGATACCAGGAAGTCAGCAAGACAGTTTAATACTCACAAAGGGGTTACTCAGAGTGTGGCTTGGGGCACTGACTGACTCAAGTCACTATAGGTAAAAAACCTTGCACTCCAGTGCATAATCGACTATAACCTCTTTTCCTCCCAAACAATTGTTTTAGAAAAAAAAGTTTTCTGTTCTTTGCAGATAAGCACTTACACAGCTATCCACAGCAAGAGACTCCCTCCCCTTACTATTCTACTCTCACCTTTATCCTAGTCTTGGAGCCCAAGAAAACATCTTAAAGACACTATACACCAATTTGGCTTAAATTTTTTTAAGTTAATAAAAAAAAAAAAGAAGAAGAAGAAGAGCCGTGGCTGGTGTAGCTCAGTGGATTGAGTGCAGGCCTGTGAACCAAAGGATCCCAGTTCGATTCCCTGTCAGGGCACATGCCTGGGTTGCAGGCCAGTTCCTGGAAAGGGATGCACAAGAGGCAACCATGCATTGATATTTCTCTCCCTCTCTCCCTCTCTCCTTCTCTTCCCCTCTAAAGATAAATGAATAAAATGTTATAAAAAACAGCAAAGCTTATTTAAAAAGAAGAAGAAGAAGAAGGAGGAATAACCAGGGGTTACTAGCTACACTGTGGCAAGGAAAAAAAGTCTCATTCAGATTTTGTAAGGCATCCCCCTTGGATGATTGGGACAAAGGGTAATTGGAAAGGAGCCATATTGCAAAATAAATCAAAGCTGGTTTAAAGTCATGTACCAATTTGGAAAATTCCAGACATGAGAGAGCCAAATAAAGTATCCCCTGCACGCTATAGGATAAAGTGTCATTGGACTGTTCATCCCAGACCCCTCCTGAGTGTCCGCTGGAGGGTTGTTGTAAATTCCAATTCCTGCACTGGGAGGTTCCACGGAGCTGGAGGCAGGTTGGGTAATCGTGGGGGTTGCTAAGAAGAGGCAGAGCCTCCCTGCACAGGATTATTTTCATGCACTTCTTAATAGTTCATATTAGGGTTCAATAAACATTAGCTAGCAGTAGAAGCAGGAGTTCGTTGGTGAGATAAGTTGTTCTCTGGGTCCTTCCATGATTATCTAGTCTTCATAATGGCAAGCAGGGACTCTGACCCAGAGTCAGCCTTTAGTAGCTCTACTCCCTGAAGAAGTGAACCAACGGTGATGGAAAAATAGGGAGGACGTGGCAGGAAGGAGCTCCATGAAAGCCAAGATCAAGCAGGAGAGAGAAAAGGACTAACACAATTGTTTGTATAGAGGGAAGGGCAATCATGAGAGCGAGGCAGAAAGGAAGCCAGAAATAACCTCACCAGACAAGGAACTAAAGAAAGAGGAAACAGCAATGAGAAAATCAACAATAAAAAGAAAAGAGCACTTACTCACGTGCTTTACCGGTATTACCTCAGTCACGGTTTCTTCACCCTGTTCACCACCACTGCATTCCTGTCTGCAGAAGAAAGGAAAACCTGGGGCAGGAGAGAGCGTGGCCTGTAGCCACTGCCACCACCCCTTATATTCATTAAATTTATCCTCATCTTGTTTTCTTCTCCATAATATACAAGTTTATTGAACAGAAAACATTTTTTTTTTCCCTTCCCAGATCTTCAAACAGGTGTTGTCCCAAGCATATTGTCAGAAGCTAAAAGAATTCTAGTCTGGGAAGCACACAACCAACGTCTTCACCAAAGACCAACAAGTAGATCTTAATTCCACTGGATTTATTATGTGATGGGTTAAAAGATATACTAAAATACATATAAGATCTAAAAGAAAAATATAATATATAGTAGAGTATAAAAATAGATCTTAAACATTATCTATCTATCCACCCATCCTTCTTTGCCCTGGAAAGAACAAGGCAAGCAATACTGAGGCATGCTGGTCTCTCTCATCCCTCAATTTCCCTGAGTCCTTTCCTCCTTCTGTCCCATCCTTCTCCACCTGGAGCTCAAGGGGCTTGCTCAGAGTGGTACCTGCACCCTAGCCTTTTAACACTGTGTGCTTCAGTTCCATGATACTCAGATCTGCAGTTTGAGGGCCAGCAGAATCACCTGGGAGCTTGGTTAGCAATGAAAACTCTCAGCCCTGCTCACTCTCCAAACTCACTAACTCAGACCCTGCATTGTAACGGGATCTCCAAGGTTCATGTGCTCATTCATGTTGGAGAGTTGCAGCTCCAGCCTTCTTTCTCTATAGTTTCTTGAAAAAAAATTTTTTGTTATTCTATTACAGTTGTCCCAACTTTTCCCTCTTTACCCTCCTCTGCCCAGCCCACCGCCCCCTCCCACAGTCGATCCCCACACTGCTGTCTAAGTCCACTGGTCATTCTTACATGTTCTTTAACTGGTCCCGTTTCCTTCTTTCCACTATTATCCTCCTCCCCCTTCCCCTCGGGTCACTGTCAATCTGTTCCATGTTTCCATTCCTCTGCTTCTATTTTGCTCCTAAGTATATTTTGGTCACTAGATTCCTCCCATAGGTGAGATCATATGGTATTTGTCTTTCACTGACTGGCTTCTTTCACTTAGCATAATAGTTTCTCATGTGGATAATTATATGGAGTCATTCTCTCTCAGCTGTGCCAAAGGAAAGGTGTTCTGATAAAAATATCCCTCTTGCATCCTTGCCAGCACTTATCATCTCTTGTCTTTTGACTGTGGCCATTCTGACAGGTGTGAGGTGATATCTCATAGTGGTTTTGATTTGCATTAGTGATGTTGAACACATTTTCATGTGCCTGTTAGTCATCTGTATATCTTCCTTGGAAAAGTGTTTATTTAGATTTTCTGCCCATTTTTAAAACCAAGTTGTTTGTTTTTTCATTGTTGAGTTGCATGAACTCTTTATAAATTTTGGATGTTAATTCCTCATCAGACATATCATTTGCAAATGTCTTCTCCCTTTTGGTTGGTTGCCTTTTTCTTTTGTTGCTGGTTTTCTTTGCTGTGGAGAAGTTTTGTAGTTAGATTTTGGAGAGGATGTGAAGAAAAGGGAACCCTCCTACACTGTGGGATTGTGCATTGGTGCAGCCAATATGGAAAACAGTATGGAGGATCCTCAAAAAAATTGGGAATTGACCTGGCAATTCCTTTTCTGGGTATTTATCCAAAGAGTATGAAAACATTAATTCAAAAAGGCACCTGCACCCCTATGTTCATTGCAGCATTACTCATAGTAGCCAAGATATTGAAACAACCTAAGAGTCCATCAACAGATAATGGATAAAGAAAATGTGGTGTATATATACAATGAAATACTACTCAGCCATAAAAAAGATGAAATATTGTCTTTTGCAACAACATGCACAGACCTTGAAGGTGTTCTGCTAAGATGGAAAAGGACAAAACCATATGCTTTCAGTCATATGTGGAATGAAAGCAAAAATAAACTAACAAAACAAAAACTGTAATATAATTAAATTTACTAACCTGGAAAAGCATTTTTTCTTGGATTATTAATGGTACTGATAACTTAAAAAGCAGGTATCACCAAGTTTACTGTCCATAAAACCAGCATCATTAAAGGTGGGTCTCTGTCACTGATTCTTTTCCTGAGTTTTTCATTATCATTTTTCACATTAAAGACTGGGGGACATATACTCAATGAACAGTTTGGCCTATAGACACCCTCATATGGCTCTAAGGCAGGAGCTGCCAAACTTTTTTTTGTAAAGGGCCAGACGGTAAATTCTCCAGGCTTTGCAGACCGTATGGTCTCTGCTACAACCACTAAACTTCACTTTTGGAGCACAAGAGCAGCCAAAAATGACATGCAAGGCATAATCACGGCTACGTTCATGGCACTGAAATATAAATTCCATACAGTTTCATGTCACACAAAAAATTCTTCTTTTGATTTGTTTTTCTCAATCATTAAAAAATGTAAAAATCAGACTTAGCTCGTGGGCTGTATGAAAACATGTGGTGGGTTGACCCATCTCAGGACAAACTTTATCTGTTGATAGACACCAGTACAACAGCCTTGAGCTTGTTCTGTGCCTTAGAAAAGTACACACAGGTCAGAACCATAAAATGAAAACAAAAGTCAAGTGGCAGGCTTATCTCAATATAACGTGTTTGTGACGGGGCGTCCCCTGTCTAATTGGGTGCATCGTCGTGAGGTAAGAGCTGGCGAACTATCACATGTGTGGCAAGTGTGATGCTTCCCATGTGCAGTGGGAGGACACTGCCTAGATCCCTGTCCTCTAGTCCCATGGAAGGGTGCGTGTAAAATTATCCATTGTTACTGGTATTGTGGTAGGCAGTCAGGTAGGCAGTCAGAAGGGCATGAGCAGCGCAGGACAAGAGGCCAAGTATGGAATGCCACCAGGGGGAATGTCACCAGGGCAGAAAGCCTCAGGTGCCAAAACTGGGAAAACTGGGAAATCGAGGTCCTTGCCCCCCGGAGAACCTTTCCAACCCTAGCATATTACTGGTCATGCAGTCTAAACCCTCTGAACTTTCACATCTCTGGTCATGTGGTTCCCTCTGCCTCAACCTCTCCTCGCCTGGCAAGTTGCTAGTCATGAGGGTTTGACACCCTTAGAAGGGAAACAAACAAGGGGTCCAGAGAACAGCCCTTAATCATTAATCCCCCAGGACAATGAGGTTTTGACCTGCACCAAATGCATCTAGGCCTCAGTTGTGTTTCAGCTCCAGGCCCAGAAAAGCAGCAAAAGCAGTCAAGTGACAAGATGGCTGACATCAGGACCAGCTGCATGAACTATGTCCCCCTGCCCTGGTGCCACCAATCAGTGGAGCCTAGGACCCTGTAAGGACCCACCTGGAGAGCTGATGGAAATTTTAAGATCCTCCCCTGGAACTCTCCTAAAATTCCCACCAGAGGGAAGGATGCATTACCTCCCCTCCTCCTGGGCAACATCTGAGACTTTCCCTTCTCCCTCCTCTTCCCCCCAGGTGGTTACCTTTACCCTTCTCTCTCCTAAGCTCCAAGGCCCCTTCTTTTCCCTCTGTAACTTGTTTCCTCGGCCCATTTCTTTTACCCCTCACTTCTTCTACCCCTGTGACTTTCTAACCAAACTTTCTCTTACAGTTTTGAGTCTTGACTCTGAATTCCTTCTTAGCCAGAACTCAAGTAGGAGATTGCTGAGCCAAGGTCCCGTTTGCCTTCCCTGGTCTAACACCTGGTGCCATTTTCGCCACTGCCAATAGTATCACATGCTCTGAAAATCAGGCGTTTGGATTTCAAGCATTCAGTCCCTTTGTTAGACAGTGTTTCCAAGTCCTGATTTTTAGTTCCAACACCTTAGTCTCTGACCCCTGAACCCCCTAAGGTATTCTCCAAAATGAATACACAGCAAGGGCCCTTATCTTGGGGGTCTGCAGGAAGAATTGTTCTTGTGCGTTTATCAAACAGGACCTCTCTTCAGACAGACAGATGGGGCCATCACACTGGTGGCCCCAGACCCCTAGCTCTGCAGGAAGCTTCGTGGTCCTGCAGTGCAGCTGGCCAAAGGCCAGAGCACACGCACACTGGGAGAACGGAGTCGTGCACTGACCACAAGTTAGGAACCAGCCAGCTTCCTAACTCTCCAGCCAGCAACTTCCCTCAGGGGAACGTTAGCGGCGGTCCGGGAAGAAGAACTGGGCCTTAGAGATATGTGCATCAAGCCCGTGGGGACACGCCAATGATAAAGTTACTGTTGGCGGGCCCTAATGGTGACCCGGCGGCCTGTGGGAGTCCAGAATAACCCTCCCAGGAATCTCGCGGGGCCCTTTCACACCCCTCTAGCTCCCCGCCCCCAGCCCCCAAGATCCCGCCCCCGCCTGCGGCTCGGCCACCCCAGGAGCAGGGGCCCCAGGCGTCGGGCCGGTGGCGGCGGGGCCTGACCTCGACCTCCGCAGGCCGAACGAGTTCCACCCAGCGGCGGCCGCGGCGCAGCCCAGGCCCGCGAGCCCCTCCCTCCGCCTCTCCCCGCCAGGCGCCCGGCGCGGGCTGAGCTCGCTCGCAGCCGAGGGCCCGCAGGCGGCTATGGCGGCGGGCGCCGGGGCCAGGCCGGCGCCGCGCTGGCTGAAGGCGCTGGCGGAGCCGCTGAGCGCGGCGCAGCTGCGGCGCCTGGAGGAACATCGCTACAGCGCCGCGGGCGTCTCGGTGCTGGAGCCGCCACTGCAGCTCTACTGGACCTGGCTGCTCCAGTGGATCCCGCTCTGGGTCGCCCCCAACTCCATCACCCTCCTGGGCCTCGCCGTCAACCTGCTCACCACGCTGGTGCTCATCGCCTACTGCCCCTCGGCCACGGAGGAGGTAGGGCGCGCCCCCCGCCCTCGCCTCGGAGGCGGAAGGACTCCAACTGCTGTCGCGCGTCCCCCGCAAGCACCACACTAGCTGCTGGGTGGCCCCGCAGCTGGAGGCTCCAGGGGAGCGGGAAGGCCCCCGCGTGGCTGACCTCCTGGGGCGGTGGAGGGGCGAACACCGCCTCTACCCCAGCGCAGCGTCCGCCCGGAGCCAACCCCGGGCCGCCAGGAGGCTAGGCTGTTACGCAGCTACCCCAGTCCCTTGTCCACCCTGAGCCATTCTTCCCCGTCCCCCACAGCGGCGGAGGGGCTGTCAAGGTCATTGCAAGCTGGGGGCCTGCTGCCTGGCCTCTGCCTCATCCGAAGCCAAGCTGTGGGATGGATGAGCAGAGGGTTACTTTACACACACTGGGGACTGAACACCCCTGTCTGTCATGGTCCTGCCTGACAGCAGGGCTTGTGGTCAAGTTGGGCAAGCCCCAGATGCCCTTTGGACGCTCAGAATCCTCTGCTTCCCAAGGTTGTGCTAGTGATCCTGACATAACCGGTAGCACTTAACCACTGATCAAAGAGAAATTTATTCTTTTAAGAGGCAAAAAACTTCCTTTTTTTATTTCATGAAATAGAAACTAAGGTATTAGGAAGGTGATAATCGTTATCATCACAACCCAGGATCATAAAAACTAACAGATTTTATTAGCAATGAGTCTTTGACCTATGTCCCAAATAAGAAGAGTAAATAATGTAGGCTTTGGACAACTGTTTACCAGAAGCACCCCTTGAGCTGAATGTGGAGGGTTTTGGAGGCAGAGGGGTCTCCTTGTATCTACAGGTTTTTAGAGTGCAAGGATAAATGTTACATTGCACATTCTGTGACATTGCTTTCTGATCTTTGCCCTCCAAAGAGTGAACTCCCTTTATACTCATATTTGAATGTAGGTCCTTTGGGGAACTAATGTGATTTGAGGTTGGATAACAAGAATCCAGTGGAAATATCTCATGTCCTCCATGTATGCAGCCCTTTTTTTTAAATAACGGAGCCTAACTTTAAACAGATCTTGCTAGCCAATGGTTATGTTTATTATAGATGATTTCTTGGCAGGCATTGCTATTGTTACTCATTTCCATATTGTTTCAAAAGAGTAAGTTGCTTTAGTTTCGGCTAGAAGGAGTGCTGGATTGGAATTGGAAGACTCAGCTTCTAATGTAACTGCACCACAGGGAGAATGGCTGGTCTATTTTCCCAGGTGTAAGACAGAAAATCTAACCTGCCAAACCAATTTCACAGGGCTGTAGTGAGGACCAGATGATCTATCACATGCAGATTAATGTAAAAAGTTATAACTTGCTCAATAGATTAAAAATGTTACTGTTATTAAAATGTCCTGAAAATAAATAACAAAATTTAGTTTTTCTTGGGTCTAGATTTGGCTAATAGTATTTGGATGTTTTCGATATTCGCCAGTTAGATTGTGAACTTTTCAGTATTATTAATTTATTATTAACTTAAGAACCATTTGTTGAGCACTTACTAAGAGCAGAGCACAAACAAGTCCAAGAGATTCTGTTTAGGGATGTAATGGGGGTGGGCTGCAAAGGAAGAGGTCAAATTATGATTAATTTTTAGGCTCAGCCTCATTTTTAAAAGGGGGACATGTTTCAAAAAAAAATCAGAATGATCCAAAAATGGGGAGGGGGAGTAAGGGTTAAAATAATAAGATGAAACCGAGAAGTATTTCCAAAATATATGCCATTAGATCCTGCACATGCCTCTAAGGGGCTGAAGCAGTGAGGAGATACAGCATTACAGGATTCACATGGTTTGATAATTCCAGCAACACCATGAAAGGAACATGGTGTTTTGCTTTCAGGTCACAGGGCTGGTAAATGATGGGACCAGGCAAGATTCATATCTAAGTTGGTCTGACACCGAAGTTTATATTTTTTCATATACTACCACCTTCTTGTCTGTGGTTCCTGCCTTTTTCTATATGATATGTAGGCAAATACCTTGTATCTTATACAGTATTTATCAGGTATATTAAGTGCTTTCATATCCACTATTGCATTTGTGTCTTACATCACCTCAAGGAGACTGGTAAGTATCTTTCTTCCTAGAATAGCCTTTCCACCATTTTAGTATTTTTTTCTATCCACTCATCTTGAGGTAACAGTAGTACTATATATTTTTATTAAGAGGAAATTGAATCCCAGATGGTTAAGTGACTTTAACTTGGCTTGGAACTTGTTTTTTGATTCTTAGACTTAAGAATTCTTCGTGCTTTTTCAGACTTGACAGATTGCATCCATAAAGGGTCAGAAAAAATACATAAAGTTTTAGGGTTGGGCTTGCCTGCCTATATAGGATATAATCCTACCCACAGAGGATTACGTGTATATAATGCAAGCTACATATCTATAATAATAATAGTTTATCTATTTTTTTAACTACTGTGTCAATTTCTAGGACATGACTGGGGATGAAGGGAAAGTAATAGAAAAAACTTAAGAAGTGATTTATATTGAGGTTCTACAACAATGCTCTGAATTGCATTTCACATCACATTTTTGTTAAGGGACTTTCCACTCCAGCCAAATAGAACTGCTTAGGATTTCTTTCCTTGCCCCTCTCTTTTCTCTTGTCCCATTTCTATCTTTTCTTTTAAAGATATTATTTATTTATTTTTAGAGAAAGGGGAAAGGAAGGAGAAAGAGAGGGAGAGAAACATCAATGTGTGGTTGCCTCTCATGTGCCCCCTACAGGGGACCTGGCCAGCAACCCAGGCATGTGCCCTGGACTGGGAATCGAACGGACGACCATTTGGTTTGCAGGCCTGCACTCAATCCACTGAGCTACACCAGCCAGGTCCCATATCCCTCTTTCAATGTGCAGTTCTAACACTACCTCCTGATGAAGTATTTCTTCCTTCTCCATAGTCAAATCAACCACTTAATGCTCTAAACTGCAACAATAACAGTGATAACTAAGGCTGACCAAGTATTGAGTCTGAACCTGGCATTATTTTAAACTGCATTTTTTGTCTATTATCTCATTTAATCCTTTCCAAGACTTTATGAAAAGGTACTATTATTATCCCCATTTTATAGGTGAGGAAACTGAAGAAAAATTAACCTCTTCAATGGTATACAGCTTTACATGGAGACCAGGGCCAGTATTTCAAACCAGAAAGCCATGCTTTACGTCGGGATTTGGTAGTCCACCTGTGGAACTTCTCCATTTTGATTATGTGTGTCTCTGCTGATCAAGGCAACCTGCCAGATTTTAACTTCAGACAGCTCTTACTCATTTGGACATTCTCTGCAGTGCAATGCCTTGTATGAAGCAGAGGCTTAGTAAATATTTGCTGAATGATTGACTCGTGAATGAAATGACAAAATATAATAGAGAGATCATGTTGTTCCACCCTGATCCAGTTTTAGTGGGTTTTAGATTGAGTACTTATCCATTCTCTGGCCTGGGTAATTTCAACAAGAGTAAGCAAGAGTTGGGGCCAATAGAGAAAACAAGAACTGAATTGCCTCCTCCTTTCCTTGATGAAACCTTCCTGTTTGAATGCTGTTCTGCCCCTGGCCTCCATTCCTTAGCTGCCTGATCCTCAAGCAGAATCACAAGACTACTCTGGTGTGAAGAACTTTAGGGCTTATTGACTTTAATTCCTGCATTTGCGTATGACAAAACTGAGTGATTTGAATCTGGAGTCTAGTTCTTTAAGCTCTACCACAAAATTCTCATACACCTGGTTTGGACTGGTATAAACTGTGGCTCCATTTTTTTTTAAGTTTATTTGAGTAACTATTTTTACTCTATCTTTTTGGTCTGTGTATATAAATCCATGTCATATCTCCATTAAGAGTATGTTTATAGCATACAGGTGCCTAGTATAGAGCTAGGTCAAAGGGCATTGAATGATTTCTTTTGTTTATGACAAAAAGTTGAAACAAAAAGCCAAGTATATCTGAGCAACTCAGAAAGACCTTCAGAAATACTTTATTCCCTGTCTTAATAATTCAGGTTATAGTTGCCTCTGCACTATAGTGGAATAATAAGAAAAAGCAATAATCTATAGATTCCTACTCAATTTTTTTAAAGGTCGAATTTCTTTGAAATGTAGTATATTTCATTTTTTATCACCTACCTTCCTCTATTTTTTCTTAAACAGCTCAATAACTTAAGAAGCATCAGTTATTAAGGCAGGACTCTTATAAAGGATTGGCCTCTCTAAAACAAAATATGAACTCCAGACTTTTATGAGGTGCAGGTTCTACCAGTGGGGCAGGGACTTGAGTGAGACAAGCAGGCACTCAGGCCTCAGAATTTAAGCAGGCAGGTGCATGACCCTGAGGATAAATGCCTCCTTCAATTCTGCAGCCAAGGTGCAGTACCCTAGTTCCAGCCCTCTGTAGAAGGAGCTTCTGCAGGCCATGTGGAAGTAGCTTTGCTGTGGGGTTTTTCCCTTCGATCCCTGTGGCTTTTCTATACATGATTCCCAAGGACTAAACTGTTTTTCCTTTAGAATTCTGGCCCAATTTTGGATAAAACATGGCATTGTGGTGTATAGAAAGAGCTTTAAACTCCACTCCTGGTATATTTGACCTGGGCATAAGGCTTTGGCCACGTGGGGTTTGCTATGTTAAAAAACAGGTGTTAGAGCACTCAGCACAGCTGACACTGATGATGGATCTGGCCCGGGGAGTTCTCTTCATGCTCCTCTTCCTTCCTGTTCCTCTTAGCACGACAGAGCCTGACATTCTCAACAAGGACTCTAGTGAGTACTAGAAACAGTATTTTGTTTTTTAGAAAAAGGGCTATTCACTCAAAATATAACAAAAAAGTACAAATTTCAAAGTACAGATTTCTAATGTCATGAGAAAGCCCCATAGCCCTGGAGTGGTTAAACTGCATTTGTGGGCAGGTTTCCTTCCCAAACCTTGTAACCTGCCTCATTTCCTGGAAATGGGTGTGCTCTTCTCAAATGCTGGCCCCTAAACAGAGCTGAGGCCAAAGGTCCCTGTTGGAACTGTTCAGTCCCTAGCGCCCTTCCTGAATGGCATGAGAACAGCCTTATCCTTCCTGACACCAAGGTCTCTGGAGCCTTCTAGGCGTCCTGTGGGAGCCTCCATGTGTAAACAAGGAAGTTCTCCATCCTGCACAGGTGAATGGACATCTGAACTATATCACAGGTGCGCAGCATGGGTTACACCAGTGTCAGATGCACAGTCTTTAGAAACTCCGTCAATTTTCTCTTTCAAAAAATCACTAGAATGACTCCACTAAGTCCAAAGTCCTCTTTTTAACACCACACCAACATTACATTTTTTTTAACATATGCAAGATCTGTCTTAACAATTTTCTTTCTTCCTACCTGTTATAAATGCAGTTTCTATTTTTATGGAGAGAGTAGTCAGTTGATGTTTGGATCATTGAATGTCCCTTTACAAGCTGACCCAATACTTACTTGTTATATTATCTTTTGCTTATGTGTCAAATCATACCCAAGATTATGTATAGCCAAGAGGTCTTTTTTAAATATAAAAATTTCACCTCCTGGCTTATTTTGGTAAGCATAATGCTCTCCAGTTCCATCCGTGCTGTTGCAAAGGGTAGGAGCTCCTTCTTTCTTTCTGCTGCATAGAATTCCATTGTGTAAATGTACCATAGTTTTTTGATCCATTCATTTACTGATGGGCACTTGGGTTGCTTCCAGCACTTGGCTGTTGTAAATTGTGCTGCTCAACAAAACAAAGCAAAATATAACCAAAGACACTGAAATTGAGAACAGTCTGCCAGTCACCAGAGAGGAGAGGGGAGGGAATTTTAGGGGGAAAGGGGAAGGATTTAGAGCAACAAGGATAAAAAACACATGGACAAAAACTAGGGGGAGTGGAAATGGGAGGCAGCTGGGGAGGGCTGGGACGGTGGGCTGGGATGGGAGTAGAAGACAGAAAACTCTGCAAGAACAACAATTAAAATAAAATAATAAAAAAATATTAAAAAATGTATGTAGAACTTCTGGCCAAGATGGAGGCATAGGTGGACACACTGTGCCTCCTCGCACAACCAAAATTAAGGACAACAAAGATTTAGAAACAAGAAAACAAGAAAACAACCAGAACTGATAGAAAATTGAACTGTACGAAAGTCCAACAACCATTCCTCCAGACCAGTAAGAGGGGCAGAGTCCCGGCAGGAAAAAGTGGAGGTTGGCGACCCGGGCGCTCAGGCAACAGTGGCTAGCAGACCCCAGGTGCACAGGTGTCAGCTAGGGGACCCCAGGCACGTGGTGGTAATGGTGCAGACCCAGTGAGACTGCGCCAGGCGGCTGGCTGACCAGGTGGTCCCACATTCACATGCAGATAATCCAGGTGAAGGGGAAGTGGCAGAGGGGACTGGAATCCGAGAGAGAGTGGAGCAAGCACCATTGTTCCCTCTTGGACCCACCCCCACATACAGCCTCACTACCCAGTGACTGGACTGCCCCACCCTGGGGAACACCTAAGGCTCCACCCCTCACTACAGAACAGCCGTGACCAGACCAAAACAACAACAACAACAACAACAACAACAACAACAACAACAACAAAAATGGCTCAAACAGGAGAACAAATCAAAGCCCCAGAGCCAATTTATCTAAGCAACCAAGAGATAGCCAACCTATCAGATGCACAGTTCAAAGCCCTGGTGATCAGGATGCTCACAGAATTGGTTGATTTTGCTCACAAATTAGATGAACAAATGAAGGCTACAATAAGTGAAATGAAGGAAAATGCACAGGGAACCAATAGTGATGGGAGGAAAACTGGGACTCAAATCAATGGAGTGGACCAGAAGGAAGAAACACAAACAAACAAACAAACAGAAAAGAAGGAAGTAACAAGAATTCAAAAAAATGAGGAGAGGCTTAGGAACCTCCAGGACATCTTGAAACGTCCCAACATCCGAATTATAGGGGTACTAGAAGGGAAAGAGGAAGAGCAACAAGTGGAAAACCTATTTGAACAAATAATAAAGGAGAACTTCCCCAATCTGGCAAAGGAAATAGACTTCCAGGAAGTCCAGGAAGCTCAGAGAGTCCCAAGGAAGTTGGACCTAAGGAGGAACACACCAAGGCACATCAGAATAACATTAGCCAAGATTAAAATGAAGGAGAGAATTCTAGAAGCAGCAAGGGATAAGGGGACAGTCACGTATAAAGGAGTTCCCATCAGACTGTCAGCTGATTTCTCAAGAGACCTTATAGGCAAGAAGGGGGTGGAAAGAAGTATTTGAAGTCTTGAAAGGCAAGGACCTACATCCAAGATTGCTCTATCCAGCAAAGCTGTCATTTAGAATGGAAGGGAAGATAAAGTGTTTCTCAGATAAGGTCAAGTTAAAGGAGTTCATCATCACCAAGCCCTTACTATATGAAATGTTAAAGGGACTTACCTAAGAAAAAGAAGATAAAAGATATGACAGTGTAAAGACAGCAAATTCACAGATATTAACAACCACACCTAAAACAAAAGCAAACTAAGCAAACAAGTAGAACAGGAACAGAAACACAGAAATGGAGATCACATGGAGGGTTAGCAATAGGGGAGTGGGAGGAGGAGAGAGGGGGAAAAGGTACAGAGAATAAGTAGCATAGACGGTGGGTAGAAAATAGGGGGAGGGCAAGAATAGTGTGGGAAATATAGAAGCTAAAGAACTTATGACACATGGACATGAACTAAAGGGGGGAATGTGGGTGGGAGGGGGTGTGCAGGGTGGAGGGGAATGATGGGGGAGAAATGGGACAACTGTAATAGCATAATCAATAAAATATATTTTTAAAAAATTTTAAAAATTTATATAAATGGGCATTGTATAGTTTCAGTATTTCCTAAGTTTTAATTTGGGAAGATTTTTGCTTTGTGTATTACCTATATTATCATTATTTTTTTGCTATTTTTCTTTCATCAGTGTTAAGCCTAGTCTTTTTTTAAAGACTCAGACTTATTCTAAACCTTTTAATAGCCATATTAAATTTTTCCAAAATATATTGGTTGGCCAATAAGTCATATGGTTTTTTTCTGTAAAATAAAAGACACATTTTTCATTTTCACCAATAACTTCATTGATTTAGATATTTTGAGTATGTTGGCTATCTCCAACGAACTCAATATTACACCAATGAACATGGTGTAACATTGATTTTCTCGATTAATGTCTCAGTTTGATCACTCTCAACTTCAATTGGTCTGTCCAACTGTGGAGCATCGTCCAGTGAGAAATCTCCAGCATGAATCTTTGCAAACCATTTTGACATGCTTGATCAGTCACAGCACCTTCTCCATACACTGCACAAATTTTTTTTGCATTTCTACCTTTCTCAAAATAATAATGCATAATATGTAAAAAATATTGCTTATTTTCTTTCATTTTCAGTATTGAAATGGCTACACAAAAATTCACCAATTTTGATTTTTTAAAATGCACACTGATAATGACAGCTATCACAGCACAATCTAACAAAATTATTTTGAATGAAGTGAAACACAATTAAGCACTACTTGAGACATTTTATAGAAAAAAACAAATGCAGTTTTTGGCCAACCCAATATTAGAATAAATATTAAAATGAAAAGTTTACCCATGAAGCACCTGAAATTATCATATGTAATATCAGTAATAATGGTTACAGTAGTTAAAATTTACTGAGCTCCTTCCATACACCATGTGCTTCTTTCTAACCCTTTTACATGTAATAATTTATATAATTCTCACAATGAGACATGAACAGTGATTATTCCAATTTTTCATAAAGGAAGATTGAGGCCCAGAGAGGTTAAGTAACTCAACCAATTCACTCAACTTGTAATGACAAATCAGGGATCTGGGTACAGGAATGATGAGTCCAGAGTCCACATTCCTAACCATTCTGCAAGAAGAACGTGGGGCAAGTAGTTCTTCCATTTGTAAACCATTTTACCCAATAGGTTACCAAATAACCTTTACCGGTAGGAAATATTTAGATCATCAGTTGATTTTTAATTATCTAGTTAGTTAGCTCTTATGGTTTAGATAGCAGATTTGAAAAACAGCATGCCTCATACCCTTGGGAGGATTATGTTCTAAAACTAATAGGGGCCTAGGAGACTAGTCTAGCACTTTTATTTACAGAAGACCTAAAAATGTGTTCCAGAAAATTCAGTTTTTTTAAGGTCCAAAAACTTTAAGTGAAGTTTGTCCAGTGAGCAGAGATGTGCTCACTAATTACTTTCTAACTCTTTTTCTTCCTTTTCCTGATGCATGTGCTCATTCAAACACATGTATGGTGTCTGGCACAAATAACGCCCCTTTTTATTATAGAATCTTTTAATACAAAATCAGAAGCATGTCATTCTGTAACATAATAACATCACACTCATGCACACCATATGACATTTTAGGTAAAATGTTCAAATTAAAACTATAAATTATTGTACCCATATTATTACCCTATGAACCACACTCAAGCAAGCCTTACTTCTGCTGGACCCTGTGTAAAAAAAAAGCATGATACCCAGAATGATTAATTGATCGATATATGAGTGTTCTTTCTGATTCAGAGATATTTTTAACAACAGTTGCCATATGGTCTGATTCAGACCTCTGATTTCTTTAATTCTGTAATGAATAATGCCATCCTATAATTCAAGTAACTAGAAAAAAGTAAAATTTCCCAAATACTTTTATACAGTTGTTTTTCAGTAGTGTAGTTGAAAAGTCATTTAAATTTGTAAGTTTGGTTTTTTTATGACTAAGTGTTACGATTGAGACTTAAAATTATCTTGTTTTTTAGAGTTAACTTAATCTTCCATGAAATCAGGTAAGATTCATCATTAGTGAAGTTATTTCTTAAATTGTGACATTATTAAATACCATGCAGTCATTTAAAAGAATGGTGTAGATTTGTATGTTTGATTTAGAAAGATTTCTAATATATTGTTAAATTCTCATCTTAAAGAATACATTAGATATGAAAATTATATAGTCTAAAACTTTAAATATTAGGAATCTAATATTACCTGAAGTTCTACTTTTTGCAATATTTCCTTCTATAGAAGCATTCTGATATATTGCTTATGACTTTACAATTCATAATCCAAGCCCAATTTTACAATACTTAACATCTGAAAGTTTTGAAAATAAATTCACACAAAAACTGGAATTGAGTTGGGGTGGCTCTGTCCACCCTGCTGCCTCCTGGGAGTTTCTTCTGTAATTACACCCTTTAAATTTTTTTTTTAATTTTTAAAAAATGTATTTATTTTAGAGAGAGGGGAAGGGAGGGAGAAAGAGAGGGAGAGAAACATCAATTGCTTGCTTATCCCATGCACTGCTGCAACTGGGGATGGAACCTGCAACCTTAAGGTATGTGCCCTAATGGAACAGGCAACCTTTCCCTTTGTGGCCAACACCCAACCAACTGAGCCACACTGGTAATTTACACCCTTTGAAGGAGACCCCTCGAGGAAGGGTCCTGCTGGGTCTGACCGAGTGGATCTCTAACCTGAGGCCATATTTACATAGATAACAGGGTAGAAAAGAAGTTGAAAATTTGTAAACTATTTAATAGCTTCCAGGGGAGAATGGAGATGATGACCACAGAGAAAAGAGAGGTAAGATTAGGCTGTAAGGCCTTGGCAAGGCCATTACAGGAATGAACTGGGTACAGGCGGATCAAATGGTCCTTTCTGTTTTGTTTTTTTCTGAAAACAACAGCAATTTATTCTTTCCCAGTTCTGGAGGCCAGATGTCCAAAATCATGGTGTCAGCAAGGCTTCACTCCCTCTGGAGGCTCCAGAGAAGAATACATTCCTCATCTCTTCTGTTGGTTGTTGGTTTTTGGTTGCCCTTCTAGGTTGCATCCATTTCTTATGGCTCACTGCACTTGAAATCATCTTGTGTGAGCAGGAAAGTGCTTCTCAGCAGATGTGAAGGATTAGGTAGTCAGTGACTAGTCCAGGTGAGAAGATCCAGGCTGTACAGCTGGAGGCACGCTAGATCTCATAGCATATTGTAGGCAGGTGAAAAGACCTGGGTTGATTCCTGGGCCCATCCGGCTACTTGGTTTACCGTGACTTTATCACCATTCCCTAAGTTTCACTTTTATCTTTAATAAAGAGAACATCATAACTGCCCTGTCTCTGTGGATTGCCTTGATATTTTATAAAATAACACATTTTTTATAATGCCCTTTGTTAAGAAATGTTACTACCATTCCAATTGTATCTCTCCTAATTACCTATGGGTCTTCTGTCACTGACTCATGAGTAAACCTTTCTCTTTCAGGCCTCTGACTTGGTTTATGCATAGATCTCTTCTCTCTCTTCCCTGTTTAAATTACCCCTTCCTCTCTTCCCCTATTTAAACTCTAAATGCAACTCCTCTGGTAGCCTAGGGAAGTAGTTGTAAACTACTGGTTTTCAGTAATTTGTGATGTACCTTGGTGGATTTTTAAAAAGTATTCTGCTTGGGATTTATTGAGCTTCTTGGATATATGAGTTTATAGATTTCAAGCAATTTGAAAATTTCTCAGCCATTATTTTTTCTTCTATTTTTCATGTTCAACTCTCTCTCTACTCTCCTTCTGAGACTTCAGTTACATGTATGTTAGACTGTCTATGCCCAACTCAACTATTCTTAGTCTTTTTTCTTTATGTGTATAATTTTGGATAGTTTCCATCAGTAGTTTGAAAGTTCATTGAGCTCTAAAATGCTATGATTTTTTCCAGTATATTTTACATTTCAAGTATTATATTTTTTATTTCTAGAGGTTTCACTTAAGTCTTTCATGTTTTCTTCTACCTTTTTGAACATATGAAGCATATTTATAATATTTAATGTCCTCATCTGCTAATGCCATTATTTCTATCATTCCTGGGTCTGCTTGTATTGATTGATTTTACTCCTAGCTGTATATCATATTCTCCTGATTGTTTTAATGACTAGTAATTTTTTATTGGATGCTAAACATTGTGAATTTTACTTTGGAGAGTACTTTAAAGATTTTAAATTATTATTATTCCTTTAAGTTGTTGTACTTGGTGTTGGCTACAGGTAAAGTACCTGGAATCTCTTGGATCCTTTTGAGGCTAGATTTTAAGTCTGTTTGGACTGTTCAGAAAAGCTATGGTCTATTGCTAATGTATCCCCACTAGTAAGGCAGTACACTTCTGAGAACTCTATCCAGTGCCCTAGGTGTTATGGGGTCTCTCTACTGTGCATAGTGGGAACATGAATGATTCCCACCTTGTGGGCTCCAAAAATTGTGTAGCTGTGTGCTTTCCAGTGGTTCTTTCCTTGGCACTGGTTAGTAGTTTTGTTTCATTCAGGCACAGGTTAGTTTTCAGCCAAAGATACCCTGATAGATCTCCACAACTTGGGACCCTCTCTCTGAGCTCCTTCCTCTTTCCCATGTTCTGCTCCACAAATTCTAACTGTTTTGACCTTCCTGAACTATATTACTGTCTCCTCAACACAGCAACACCACTGTGTTATGTTGGGGTTCCCCATTCCTGCACTGTGGCCTAGAAACTGCCTCTAGGCAATAAGCTGAGTCGTAAGGCTCACCTCATTTGTTTCCCTTCTGCAGGAATCACGGTCCTGACTTGCCTGCAATGTCTGAAAACTGTTGTTTCATTTTATATTATTGCTTTCCAGGTTTTATAACATGGGAGAGTAAATCTAGTCCCCTGATACTCCATCATGAATGGAAGCAGGGGTATGTAATTTGTCTTTGTTTTTTAGAGCAACGACTAGCGAATAATTTCAAATCTAGTGCCATATGTGAACAGCATTGTTATATTAACAGAGCTGTGGACTAAGAATCAAAATTAGGTCCTCATTCTGGCTTGGTCATTTAACTTTGTGCTTCTCACAATATGGACTTCTGAGACCCTTTACCCAGATAACTGAGAGCAATTCATTGGATTTCTCAGTTGAATTTTAATCTGCAGAAGGAAAATTATGAATCTTCCTTATAACACACAGAGGTGATATAAAGTATGAACACGAAAAAATGTGTCAGTTGGTTTAGGTAGCTTATTTCACTTGTTATTACTTAATATAACAGTCTTTATTATTCCCATGTACTTCTAGGCGCCATACTGGACGTACCTATTGTGCGCACTCGGACTCTTTGTCTACCAGTCCCTGGATGCTGTCGACGGGAAACAAGCCAGAAGAACAAATTCTTGTTCCCCTTTGGGAGAACTTTTTGACCATGGTTGTGACTCTCTTTCCACAGGTAAATTGACTATAGTTCTGGGATTTTTTTTTAATTAAATTTTATTGATTATGCTATTACAGTTGTCCTGGTTTTTTCCCCTTTGCCTACCTCCACCCAGCACCCCCTACTCTCTCAGGCAATTCCCACACCATTGTTCATGTCCATTTGTCATGCATATCAGTTCTTTGCCTGTGCCATTTCCTATACTGTACTCTACAACCCCATGGCTATTCTGTAAGTACATGTTTGTATTTCTTAATCCCCTCACCTCTTCACCCATTCTCCCCACACTCCTGCCCCTCTGGCAACCATATGATGCAAATGTTAGACCTCTTGAAGTTGTCCCAGAGGCTGCTTGTACTACCCTCATTTGGGGGGATTCTTTTTTCTTCTTGTTGTTCTGATTGGTTTTTTTTTTTCCTTCCTTATGCTACAAATAATTGATTTGATTCTTGGCTTCATTCACTCTACTGTTGTTTCCCTGTAAATTGTTCTTTATTTCAATTAGTGTATCCTTCTTTTCTGACTGGATCGTTTTTATGTTGCTGAGGTCCCCACTAGGTTCCTTGGGCATCCTTATAACTAGTGTTTGAACTCTGCATCTGATAGATTGCTTATCTCCATTTCATTTAGCCCTTTTTCTGGAGTTTTGATCTGTTCTTTAATTTGGGCCATGTTCTTTGTCTTCTCATTTTGACAACCTCCCTGTGTTTGTTTCTATGTATTAGGTAGAGCTGCTTTGACTCTGTGTCTTGGTGGTATGGCCTAATGTAGGTGTCCTGTAGGGTCCAATGGCAGAGCCTCCCCTATCACTCAAGCTGGGTACTCAAGGTACACCCTTCATGTGGGCTGAGTACATCCTCCTCTTGTAGTTGAGCCTCGGGTGCTGTTGATAGATCAATGGGAGGGATTTACCCAGGCCAGTCAACTGCAAGGATTAGCTGTGATGACTGACCACCAACCTCCACCCTCCATGGAGGATCAGCTGTCCAGGGGCAGATCGATGGTGTTCCGACATGGTTGGTAGCTGTCCACTGGGTGAACTGGCCCTGGGGTTTCCTGGATGGTGCAGGCCAAGATCAGTCCCCACCTTCGTTTTTCCCGGGGCCACCCTGCCTAAGCTGTAAAGCAATCTGAGATGGCTGCGGCTGGTACTGGGCTTGGAGATTCCCAGGTAAAGCCAAACTGTGACTCTAATCTGGCTGCTGCTAGTGCCAGGCCTGGGGCTCACTGAGGCCAGCTGTTGCTTATTTGAGAGGAAATTGTTCAGTATGAGCCAAGACCAGCCATTTACATGGAAAAGCAGCTTGGGTGGGCCTGTAAGTTGGGTGAGGTGGAGTCTCTGGGGATCTTCAAGGTGGTGTTAGGTTGATAGAGTCTCAGATATGGCACCAGCTTGCTGGCTCTGTGGCTCTGTGGCTTTGTGACTCTGTAGGGGGAAGGTTTAGAAAAGGAACAATGGCCTCTGCTTACCTTGATGCTAGACATTTCAGTTTCTCCCAGTATGCCACTGGTGCCTTTCAAGCTGTTACCCCAGTGTTGGAGCTCAGAGGGAGTGAGTCTGAGTAAGTCCGTTTGTGGGTTCTTGAAGAGGAACTGCTTGGGGCTCCAGCTGTTTCTTCCACCAACTCAACCCCCACTAGTTTTTTGCAGGCAGAAATTGTGGGGACCTATCATCCTGGCACTGGAACCCTGAGCTGGAGTCCTGGTGTCAGGCTGGACTCCTCAATCCCAAGTTATCCCTCCTGAATTTTTATCCACCACATGTGGGTATGGAGCCAGCATATTCCATGTCTCTACCCCTCCTACCAGTCTGGATAGATGTGTGTGTGTGTGTTTTTTTTTAATTCCATAGCTGTCAGACTTCCATTCAGCTTGACTTCTAATGGTTCTAAGTGACGGTTGTTCTCAATTTTAGTGGTAATTTTGATGTGGTTGTGTGAAGAGGCGAGCCATGCCTGCCTATGCTGCCCCCTTGACTGAAGTACCCTGTTTTTTTTTAAATAATGGCTTTAACATTAAATGAACTGAGCTGTAGAGTGATCAGTTTTTTTTGAATAGGTGTACATATCCTGGGAGCAATTTTACACATGTATTTTTAAAGTATATTCAAGAATTTATTTTGCTTAGTGTACCTTATAATGCCAAGAGTCTTAAAACTCTGTATTGCTGAATAGTACATGGCAATTTTTTCATTAATTATTTCTAATTCTTAATGGTTTTTAAAACTTGTTTCTTTCAGTATTTATGGCAGTTGGAGCTTCAATTGCTGTTCGCTTAGGAACTCATCCTGACTGGTTGTTCTTCTGCTCTTTTATTGGGATGTTCTTATTTTATTGTGCTCATTGGCAGACTTATGTTTCGGGTGTGTTGAGGTTTGGAAAGTAAGTATGTATTTTAGTCGAACATTTAAAAATATAACTGAATTTATTTTCACAATCTACTGTAGTTCATTTATATATAATAATGGTAACAAGACTTCAATCAAGAAATGAAATTATCTTTTAATTAATTGGCACATCCATAAATGTTATGCCTTAATTTAAGTCTTTTAGGTAATCTGCATGTTATAAATAATAATTTTACTTTTTTCTCCCCTTCTCCAACTTACTAACCCAAACTTATATTAGACAGAAGATAGAGAAAAATAAGGAACCTGAATAATATAGAGAAAGGATATGCAGTACTTAAGTAAACAACATTTGACTTTTATAGTAAAATAATGAGATATGGAATCTGAAGGTCCTTTTGGTCAAAACCTCATATGTCCAAAAAGGGGGACCTGCTTACAACAGTCACCAACAGCAGGTAACAGTGAAACTCTCGGCTGTGGTAGACAATTGGTGAGATAATGTAAAAGCATCTTGTAAATGTTAGAGCTAAACACTCAGTGATATATGCACATACTAATGTTTACTTATATGTGAGCATGTACAGGTTTTTCTTACTTAACAGTGTAGTCAGCTGATAATTTAGTGATGGAACTAAAGGTAAAAATAAACTAAGCCTATGGAGATTTTTACCTTCTCAACATTCAATAATATGGTTAATTAACCTTCACATTCAGAAATTTTATTTGTAAACATATTTTCAATTCTTTGTCCTTCCTCTTTAGAGTTGATGTAACTGAAATTCAGGTAGCTTTAATGATCGTCTTTGTGTTGTCTACATTTGGAGGAGCAACAATGTGGGACTATACGGTAAAACTGTTTAAATTTATGTTTAAGTACTTTTTATTCTTTTTTAAATAGACTTTATTGATTATGCTATTACTGTTGTCCCATTTTTTCCCTCCCTTTTATTCCCCTCCTCCCTCCAACCCCCTCTCCTACCAGCACCCCCCACCCCTGCTTAGTTCATGTCCATGGGTCATACATATACGTTCTTTGGCTTCTCCATTTCCTATTACTGTTCTTAACCTCCCACTGTCTATTTTGTACCTACCATTTGTGCTTCTTATTCCCTGTACCTTTTCCCCCATTCTCCTCTCTCCCCCTCCCTGCTGATAACCCTCCATGTGATCTCCATTTCTGTGATTCTGTTCCTGTTCTAGTTGTTTGCTTTGTTTGTTTTTGTTTTATTTTTAGGTTCAGTTGTTGATAGTTGTTTTTTGTCATTTTACTATTTATAGTTTTGATCATCTTCTTTTTCTTATATAAGTCCCTTTAACATTTCATAATAAGGGAAAATTGCATTGTTAATTTTCTTCAGAAATCCGTAGCATTATATTTCATATTCATTCTATTTTTTAACCTTTTTCCTTTGCTTTATAGTTTTATTATCCTATATACATTATTATGGCATTTTCTCCTGTGCATGAATATATTACCACATAGAAAACAATCCCACTTCCCTGATACACAAAATTATACACACTAGTTGAAATACCTTTTCCAGGTCAAAATTTATCTCATAAAATAGATATTTAGAAAAGTAAATTCAGTAAAATATTTTACATTTGAAACTTGTCCCTCGATATTAGGAAAGGAATATTGCTAATTTGCATTTATATAATATGTTATGAGGTAAGGTTTCCCATTTTGAGGAGTGTTTTTATTTTCTGCTTCATTTATGACCTCAGTATTTTGATAGAAGATGACTGTCAGGAAGCTACTATCATAAATTCATGCTTTGCATAGGAAGAAACTATAAAGAAACAAATTATTTTGTCTCCACAACCTAAGGCCACAGCCAGCACTGGCTGACTCACAACCTCATGCCCATAGGGTTAAGAAGAATAGGAATAATATCACCAGCCAACAACTATCATTTATTTAACACTTATTATGATCCTAAACATTTTACTATCATTGTTTCATCTAATCCTCAGAACACTCCTATAAAATAGATACTATCATTACTCTGTTTTATGGATAAACTTTAGAATGATTAATTAATTTGTCCAAGAACAACAGCTAGTGAGTACCAGAGCTAGGAAGTAAGTAGACTAATTCTAGACTCTATGTTTTTAATCACTAAGCTATATTACACCTCCATTGAAACTAGTACAAGATACAAAACTACACATACTCTTACCATAAGATCCCTTGGTATTTATACAAATAAGTGGAAAACTTATACCCATACAAAAACTTGAACACAGTTATTCATAATTGCCAGTTCTTGGAAGCAACTAACATGTCCTTCAGTAGGTGAGTGGATAAACTGTGGTATATTCAGACAATGGAATATTAGTTAATGTTTAAAAAAAGGCTATCAATCTATGAAAAGACATGGAGGGACTTTAAATGTATATTACTTAATGGAAGAAGCCAATCTGAAAAAGGGTATATATTGTGTGATTCCAACTATATGACGTTCAGGAAAAGGCAAAACAATGCAGATAGTGAAAATGTTAGTGATTGCCAAAGGTTAGGGGGAAGGAGGGATAAATACACAAAGCATAGAGGATTTTTAGGGCAGTGAAACTATTCTGTATGATACTATAATGTTGGATACCTGTCATTATGGATTTGTCCAAATTCATAGAATGTACAACACCAAGAGTGAGCCCTAATATAAACTGTGGACTTTGGGTGATACTGATGTGTCAGTGTGGGTTCATGGATTGTAACAAATGCACCACGCTAGTGGGGGATGTTGATAGTGGGGGGAGGCTGTGAGAGGGGGCAGCGGGCCCTATGGAGACTCTGTGTACTTTCTACAGTTTTGCTGTGAACTTAAAATTGCTCCAAAAAGTAATTCTGTTAAAAATAGGAATTGGAGATTACTCTGTGGCATTTAGTTTCAAAATTGCCAATTACAGTTCATATCACTAGGCTCAGAAATAGACTTTGAGAATATTTTCAAGCAGTTGGTACATTCTCTGAGAATTTCATATTCCTTCTCATCATGTAAGAATAAATAATAGAATCAAATATGTGCTACTATAGACCTGTGGAATATACTAGAGTGATGTGATATGTCTTGTATGGTAGCTGCTCTGCTAGCACCCATAAGAAGGTGAATGTGAACCTAGAAGCGGTTAGGCATCTCTGGTCATTAAGTCAGATATGGCTGTCTTAAATTTGGAATTCATATTTAGTTTTAGTTTTGAACTTCATCTTAAAATAATTTCACTCAATGTCTTGGCAATACCATAGGAAGAAAGCACATCTGCTTATTCTCACCAAAAGAATACTTATTTTAGGTGTAGATTTTCTAAACTTAATTGTTAATCTGTAGTTTCCACAAATTTTAGTAGAATATTTCAAAGTCTGTTTTCAAAACACAATAGCCTACAGCTTTTGACAATTCATTGTTACTGTTTTTTAAATCCTTTGCTGCCTTTGGAGGTTTTTTGAACAGCAGCTGACCAAAAGGTAAATAAATAATACTGCTAGAGATTTCATGCAGATATTAAGTATACAAAATTTTTGCATGCATACACATCATGATTATTTGTCACATTCATGATGCAGATCATGGTGTCTGACTTTCCTGTGATGATGCTTTTTAAAAATATTAAATTCAAGTGAACTGTCCTTTTTCATTCTCTTAAATCAAGAAAAGTTTATGAGGTTAAATGTTTCATCATAATTATGTAATTAGACTTAGCTGATTTGGTGGATTCATTTTTCATTTGGTGAGTAAAACCGTTAAGAGAAAAGTTACTACCTCAGCGTACATTCTGGAAGTTAAGGTTTGATTATAAGAAAAATGATAACTTATTGTACAGGGCCATATCATAATGTTTCTTTAGTATTTAATAGGAAAAGAAATTCTAGTTTCTTAATGATTTATTTCTTTCCTCTACCCCGGAAGATACCCATTCTAGAAATAAAATTGAAGATCTTCCCAGTTCTTGGAGTTGTAGGTGGAGCAATATTTTCCTGTTCAAATTATTTCCATGTTATCCTCCATGGTGGAGTTGGCAAGAATGGATCCACTATAGCAGTAAGAGATTAATTTCATCATCATTTAGTATTAATTTCATGCTAAATTTACTTATCACCAGCTACAGAGATACTAAAAATATACGAAAGTTCAAGAGTGGGGAAGAGAACTAAATGTTTTAAAGGATTCTTTGCAGGCACATAATACAAAAGCATTTTAAGAACAGTTTAGACTGTTAATAAAGCATCTTTCCCCTTTCTACAACTTTTCTGAATAGACTTTTCTGGCATTTCATTTACTCATCCACTGTTTCATTACTGTATGTAACTAAGAGTTGCCATCTGTTTTCGTACATTTTGTGCCTTACACTAATAAGGAGAAAAGATAGAGAATGAGTTGCTGATTGAATGGCCAGAAAACTACCAAGGTCATGGTTTTACATATTGGGTATTTATTACTAGCAAAGTAAATTTTATTGAAATATATTTTTAAAAACTATTCTATTTTAAAAAGTAAAATTTTTTAACTTTAATTCTTAAATTGAGTGGATAGACCTTGTGCTTTGTGTTCTTTACACTTTTCTCATGCTCTAGTATTTTTGTATTTATTCATATTTGTTTCTTAAAACTTCTTTAATATGTTACATGAGAGTTAGAATTCCTGCCAAGTTTTTAAACAATATAACACAGACCTATGTTTTTTAAAAAACACCGTCATCTTCAAGGTAGTTGAAATTAAGAATATAAATACTTATTCCAGTGATGCCATCTTCTATCAAAAAGTATATGGGATGTCTTTTTAGAATTGCTTTAAGCTATGGCTCATTCTCTTTGATTTTTTTGGTGCTATATATAGTTCAAATTTTCTGTCTTTTAAAGGTGGATTTGATTTTGAAAAAGTCAGTCATTTGGAGCTAGGTCTAATAAATAAGAGGAGTAATAAATATGAAATACAGCATTTTCAGTTAAAAATTGTCATCCTCTTAAATGACTTAAAAATTGACTCTCAGGACAATTTCAAGGGAATCCACATAATTCATAAATTATCAATATTTATGAATACATTTTATATACATAATCCAAAAGCAAAGTATAAAACTCATTTAGATAAATGAGTTCTGATATATTTAGAAAAATTAATTTGTTGTTTTTTGAGGTGTTTCGTCTGTTGACCTTAGTACATTACTGTGCATAAGGCAATTAGTAATACTAGATGCTTGACCATGGATGATAAAATAGAGCCATAGCTGGAATACAAGTTCCACTAAAGAAAATGTTATTTAGTAAGGATCAGGGTCCACTTTAGAGAGTATTTTACTAAGAAATAATTGATGAATTATTTGAAGGAAGAAAAGAAATCTGATACTACAGCTAAGAGGTGGTTGACTTCAAACTCTTAAACTGGTGGCTTTCTAACTTTTTTAGCAGATTTTCTTGCATAAAATCTATAAAACCATAATAGAGATGAAAGCATTATTTTATTAGTTGAAATTTTTGTTATGACTATATATTTTATGATTTTACAGTATTACTGTAATTTTATAGTTATCATTTATAACATGTAAACTTAAGTCTATTTTAATGAACACATTTAAATTGATGACTATTGATTTAGTAAGTCTTAATATCAAGTTTATTTCAATATTTTGTTCAGGATAAGCAGTGCTGAGAGAATCCTGATTCATATAGATAAAAATTTAATGGGTTGGACTTTACAGTGTTATATAAAGTGCATTTGCAGTCTAAATACCCAAAAATGGAGATGTTATTGATATTGAGAGAGACCAAGGCAGATATATCTGGACAAAAACATGTTAATTTTGTAGTCCAAGTGTTGATGGTGTTTAGCACTGTAAAACTTGGTATAGAATAAATTATATTTTTTTAGTGTTTATTAGCTTAAAATGTGATGTATATAAATTGGAGTCAAACATCTGTAGCACTGTATCTCTGTAACTCTGGAGTTCTGTGAAAGTTTGAAAAGCACTGCTAAGGCCTGTATACTCCTTTAGGCCATACACTATATCATACTGTTTTTCAGCTCTCTAGTTCCTAAACAAAATAGATGCTCAGAAAATGGAATGGAAAAATTATAATTTTAAAATGTGATGCTGATTTTCTCCTTTATCCACTAGGGCACCAGTGTATTGTCACCTGGACTTCACATAGGAATAATTATTATACTGGCAGTAATGATATATAAAAAGTCAGCAACTAATGTGTTTGAAAAGCATCCTTGTCTTTATACCCTAATGTTTGGATGTGTCTTTGCTAAAGTATCACAAAAATTGGTGGTAAGAAATTATTTAATGATTTACAGTATAAATAACCTACATGGTCCTCAAACACAGAGCTGGAAACTATTTCATGCAATGGGTAGCTTTTTTGTGGTGTTACCATCACAATATATAGTTACCTATTTGTTTTCCAAGTAAAATTGACGATGAGTTAATGTTATATTCAGGGAGATTCTTTACCATGTAGTAAGTTCTTTTAATTATTTAACTATAATTTACAAATATAACTTTCTGATATTAATAAATTTAAATATTGGGAGCTTTAATAAGCTACCCCATCATTCAATCATGAATTTTGGAAGTTTTAGATTCAGTATTTTCATGTCAAATATGAGATTAAATGCTCTCTTTTTCCTTATTTGTCTTAATAGTGAGTTATAGTCAATTCTGTTCTGAAATTAAAAGCTAAAATGTTGAAAATTTAATAGTGAAATTATTTTGTTTATTTTTTTATAGATAGCCCACATGACTAAAAGTGAACTGTATCTTCAAGACACTGTCTTTTTTGGCCCAGGTCTTTTATTTTTAGACCAGTACTTTAATAATTTTGTAGATGAATATGTTGTTCTATGGATAGCAATGGTAAGTTCTTTTCTGCTAAGATTTTATTTTTAACGGATGTCAGACAACACTATGCTTAAGAGTCATTTCAGTGAAATATCAGGTAGTCTCACTATTAGCCTATACAGTAAATGTTTCTGTAAAATTATTCTTTTAAGCTGTGAATTGGTTTTTTATTGAGTACAGAAATGGTCTACATATCTGGAGATCTTACTTCCACCAACCTAAGTCCATAAAAATACAACTGTAAGATTTCCAAGTAAATGATAGGAAGATTTTCTCCTCATTCCCTCTCCAGCAGCGGAGGTGAGGGGCTTCTTTTTCTAAGAGGAAGCATTTACCCCTGGTCTTTGGGAAAGTTTTTAAATAGTGTGCTTTCCTCAGTTTTTTATATAACAAAATTTTGTATACACTTCCCCTCAACTGTCATCTTTTCCACACATTTTTTTCTTTTGGTCCTGCAGAACTTTGAGGGATACACACAAGGGACATCTACCTCACTTCTGTAGGCCTTTGCTTTCTTACAACTAATCTCAAAGGAGTAAGAAATGTATATGATGGAATAATTTTCTTATAACTGGTAGTCCCTTCTAAGTAGAAATCTATGGCTTTGTTGCACAGCAGAGAATTGAAAGAATGTGGAGTCAAGACTTTTCTGTTACTTTCCAGCTTTTGTATTTTAGTCTAGGCTTTTACTGCTGTGCTCAGATTCTGTAACTATGAGATACCTGCATATTGCAGAGGACTATATGAGGCCCAAATGAGAAATACTGTATTTTGCCATGTATAATGCATTATTATACTCTGTGGTATATAATCATCATACTCATGTATAATGAGCATCCTTAATTTTCCCTCAAAAATTTGGGCAAATACAGTATATAAAAGTACTCTAAAGTGTAAAATTTTCAATGAAGAATTTTCAGTTAAAGTTTGAGATGCAGGTAGTGGTGGAAGGCAGGAGGGATAGCTGTTGCTTCAGAAAAGATAGACCATAATCCATTTTACATTTTCTTTTTGCTTCTAAAGGTCATTTCTTCATTTGATATGATGATGTACTTTAGTGCTTTGTGCCTGCAAATTTCAAGACACCTTCATCTAAATATCTTCAAGACTTCATGTCATCAAACACCTGAACAGGTTCACAAGCATATTGACTAATAGCCCAAGGAAAAGAGGAGAAGCAGTTAGGGGAACCTAGGAGTGAAGGAAATCCCCTTTTGCAGGTGGCTAGTTTACTATCAAATAAGGTTATATTTGAATAGAAACCATTAACTCCTATAGATTCCATTATGTCTATCTCAGCTGTGAAGTCCTCCTTGTGTATCAACATTTTTAACTACAGATATTATCAGAGTAATACAATCTATAAGTTAGAAACAAAACCAAAGAAAGAAATTTCAATTTTGGGGGGATAAGAAAGTATACCACAGTAGTTCTAAACAGCAGTCTTTAGTCTTTTTGTCTTAGAAATCCTTACAGACACTCAGGATTTTCATTGCCAAACTACATAAAAATTCAAGACTTAAAGAATTTTAACCATGTTGAAGATGATGCTTTTATTGCAAAAAGGCAACAAGTTCATAATACTGTTTAAGTGCATGGATTGTAATGTTCTAATTAAAGTTGGATGATAATATATGATTTTATTAGCCATTTTCAAAAGAGGTACTGTAACTGCTATTGTACCAAAGGAAATACTTGCTTAATATAACAACTGGAATTGAAAAGGGCTACTATAATTTTCTATAATTTATGTTAAATAAAAATAATTTGTCTACTAGTGCAGAAAAACAAATGAATCTTTACAGTGAGACTAACTTGTTTCTTGATATTCTGAATTAAAATTTCATTGTTACAAAAAGGTGGACATTAAACATCCCCTTTTATGAAAAATAAAGTAGCACTTAAAACACAATTGATATAGGAAAATTAATAATTTATAAAAACATGGCAAAAATATCTTCCCTTTAGAATATCCGCTAAAGTTACAACTATCTGAGGTAAAAAGGGGATAAAATGAGTATCAGTTATTTAACCACTAAGTACATTATGTACTGATTCTTACATTTCCACTCTTACTTAAAAGTATTTATAGTGTTTATTATGAATAATAGAACTATCACAAAGCTCTTTGGTGATACAAATCTGCAGACTCCCCTTTTATCCTATTTTTAATTTTATCCAGCCCTTCTGTAGACCATGGCCATTATGATGAAATAATTTTAAAAAAAGGAATAATGAATATGTAACTATATCTTAAGCAAGAAAAAGACATAATGAAAAAAGTGGAAGTTGATATTCCTTAAAAGGAAAAAATATTTATGTGAATTAAGGACATAAAACACTCCAGGGTACTTATTTTGACTATTTTACAATTGGTAAACTCAAATAAGGACCTTCTTAGAAATATATTCCAACATATACTTTGGCTTAAAAGGAAACCCCTTTACAAAATGCAAAAATTTAGGAAATAAACTGCCCCCTAATGTCAGGTATTTGTTAATGGTGAAGGACTAATTTCTTCTTGAGTGAGTTATCACAGTTAGAAAAGGTCAGTATGGACTTGTTTTAAAAACTTTGAAAACCTCAAAACTAAGATAAGAGTGGGTTATGGGGAAAAAACTAGAATTGAAGACATGAAAAAACAGGAGAAGAATCACTCCTCTCCTTCTAATGGGCATTTTTTTGGGGGGGGGCCACATTTTTTGTTTTGAATGTTTCAATGAAAGCAATTTGAGAAAAAAATTGTAAGTTTAACTGACTTATTTAAAACACTGAAAGAATTCTTTCTTTATTAAATCAAATGTTTCATGTTATTTTATATTTTTAAAATACACATTGTAAAAGACAAGGTGTAAGAATTAACTATTCAAGTCTGGAAATGAATGTAAAATCAAAAAGAATCTAAAATCAAATAATGGATAGTTCTATTATTTACTCTAAATTGAAACAAACAAACATTCTAGGTAATTTATCTTTGAAGACAGATGTGACGTACTTAATTCATAAGTAATTAGGCATGTTAATGATATGCTTTTAAATCATTACCACAAGCATGTGCCATTTAATTTCAGACCAGCCCAATTAAATGGCCTTTTGATGTCTTTGTAAATGACATTAAAAAATCTGTATTTTATTTAAAAGCATTTTTTATTGATTTTATTTTGTTACTGTTTTCAAGTACAGTTGTATTCATCTTCCCCCTGAGTCCCACTCGCTATCCTATCCACCCTTTGGCTTTGTCCATGTGCCTTTTTTCATACATGTTCCTTGACAACTCTTCCCCTTTTTACCCTGTTATCCCTCTCTAGTTAGAGAGGGAGGGAGACAGAGGAGACAGACGTTGATTTGTTGTTCCACTTATGTATTTATTGGTTGCTTCTTGTTTATGCCCTGACTGGAGATCAATCTTGGTGTATCTGGATGATGCTCTAACCAACTGAGCTACTTAGCCAGGGTGCAAATCCATATTTTAGAATGGCTATTTATTGTATCTTTTTTCAGTTATCTTAATGGTGCTTAGCGGTTTTATTCCACAACACAAACTTAAGTTGCTTTTTAATAAATTTCCTATGTCAGATATTCTTTTGAAATTCAATCATTAGAATTGGCTGTATAAGTTAATGACCATATACAAAAAGATGTATGTATAAAAATAGGTTTTATACTTTTTTTCTTCATGGATAACCATGTAACCTTCTATATTTGTGCTTTCTACCTTTTGGGACTGATACAGATACACTGAAGCCAAAACTTGAAATTAAATCATCTTTATTGCTAAGTTAATTGACAAGTGTTACAGAGAAAAATTCACTATTACTATTAAAAGGCAGAAAACTTGGCACATATAGTTTAGGGATTGCTGCTACTGACAAAACTGTTTAGATTTTATTTGGAGGTTAAGAGAAAGAGGAGGCTTTCACTTAAGCTAATGATTAACACGATGTAATATTTTAAACTAGAATTTTTAAACCACTCTAAGACTTATATGCCTCTTTGCTAATGTTATAATTGTATCATATTACTTAGGTTCAAATTCTTCCTTCAAAGAGTCATCAGAATAACATGGATTGAAGAGACTTTCGAACATTTGCCATCTCCTGCTGCTGCTGTTCATGAAAGGAGATATTAAACATTTGTTTAATTTTTAGAAAAGTGTTATACATATTTCAACAAATAAAATGTTTCAGTGCTTACATTAATCCTTACTTTTTCAGTGTTTACTATCATAACTTACAGTGTCCATCATAATTTGTTTTTGCAACAAAGCCATTTCTTTTTTAAGTTCATTTTGTGCACCAGTAAGGAGAGTATCCTGATTCTTCTCCAAGTCTTCCATACTCTAAAACACAAAAGACTTGTTCAGATACAAACCATTAGTTTTCATCTCAGGTTCTAAACTTGTACAATTAATTTTCAAAAGTAGGAATACTTTAAATTCAAATAGTATACCTTATTTATTCCAAATAAAAATATTCTAAATAATATATCAAAATACCCACTAAAGAATTTTAAAATGTTAGACATGAATTAAATATTACTACAGGAGGTACAACAGTGGTATACTTTGCTTGAAACAATGGGTTAATGAACTGTTAAGATTTCAGTATCTAACATAGTAAAAAAAAAAAAAAAAGACTAGAAGTCCCAAATTAATAAATACCATAATTTTGAAAATTTCTAAATATCAAGTTGTAACCCACTTATTATGACTAATAGTCAAATGTGATGAGAATTCATCAGAGGTATTAAATGACCTGCAGTAAACCTTTCTTCAATTTATGAAAAAAACTGTTATAATAATTTACTGTTCATCCAATAAATAATAATCCTAATGCCTACTGTGTAAAAGTACTGTTAAGTGCTGTGGATAAATTTAAAAATAATAGTATGTGATCCTTCCTTATTCCAGTGACAACAAACATGAATGAAAATGACACAAAATTTTGTAAGAGATATAGAAACACAACTTGCTGTGGCTATGTAGTAGAAAATGAGGATTAATTCCAAGTTAGTTGGAAAAGGAATAAGATCAATAGATAAAGCAAAAAGTTTTCTAGGGCAAGAGCATAAACAAAATCATGGAAGTGTACAGTAAGAGAAAGCAATTATGTGGAGGTGTGGGTATAATGGTCAAATGTAGCATATGAAGCATAAAAAGAGGGTTACATTATTTACATAAAAGAGGTGGGGGGAAAGCTTGACTACCTAAGAATTTAGAATGAGAAACTACTGATAGTTTTTCAGGACAGAAGAGATAATGTTTTAGGAAAATAATATGGCAGAACTATGAAGAATGGATCATAGAACAGAGAAATCAGTTAAGTGTTTTAAGCAAAGAATGAAAAAATTTTAAAAGAGAACATTGCAGAGGTAAAAATTATAGGACCTTCTAATAACTGGATGTGTAACGAATAAGGGAGATGGAAGAGTCAAATATACTAAAATTCCTATCCTGTAATTTTTTGTGCTGACATTTAGAGGAAATCTTTTCTAGTATTTTATCAAACCTCCACACCAATCAACAAATGGTTTTCAGGGAGTGTTACAGTAAGGTGATTGGAAATACTTTTTAACACAACTTGTGTTCACATACATTATTAGTAATTCTAAAAGCAAATATGCCATAAAGTACATATATAACACATTTGAAATTAAAAGAAATATCAATTTCAATTGGGTTCTTTCTACTGAACAAACACTGTGGATACAAAGACAAATAAAAGTCTTTCTAGAAATGATTTATGAACCACCTACTTTCAGTCAAATAGAGAATACTAGTGCTGATATTAAGTGCAAATTTTATGCATAATAGGTACATTATTAGGTAAAATTCCCAATTTACCATTTCCTATTTTTTTTCCTTTTCCTATTTTGAATAATCCCCACAAAAACATTAGAATGATAAAGTAGAATATAGTACTTAAATAAAAAACAATTAATTCAAAATGGAAAGTAGTTGAAAATTTTAAATGCATAAACAAAATGTTTTTCCTTAAACTTAGAAAAAAAATTATCTTCTACTTCCAACATAAATTGCTTTGTAAGAATATGTTGTTACCAAATACAACTGACCTTTACGAACTGCTCATATAACTGTTTAATTGTGTTCAGTCTCTGGCTCTGAACAACTCTAGATTGTTGAAAAACCTTTTGTTGCTGTCGAAACAAATTCTACAAATGTAAAAAAAAAAATTATGTGATAACAATTTGAGTATAATAAATTTAAAGTATTTAAAGGTAATTTTAAATACTTTTAAAATTTTGTTTTAACAACTATTACAATAAAATTTAAATAACCTGTGTTCACCATAAATATATAATCCTACTAGTCATTAACTAGGAAATCTTAACAATACTCAAAACATATCCTAATTCTTAGTGCTTTCCATATCAATACAGATGATCCTTCTGGTAATGCTGGTCTTTCACCAATGATTTTTAGCTACCACCCTACTTCAGCCATTCCTTTACATACTCATACCCTAGATTTTGTCATTACCAATAACTATAACATCTATCTAGTATAAATAATAGCATACTACTCTGAATGGGTTTAAATAAACTTACTATATATGAACTCATTTAATCCTCCAAGGAACTCTATGAGATAGGTAACCTTATCCCCCTTTCATAAATGAGGAAACTGAGACGTAAAGAATAATTTTTCCACAGTTCACAGCTAGCATTTGGTCAAACCAGAATGTGATTCCAAACAGTGTATTTCTAGAATCCAGTCTCTATTACTCATACTGTATCTCCATATATCCCACTATTCAACCACTTCCTCTTTACTGTTTTAGCTCACTCACTTTAGTTATACAGCTCAATAATCTCTATCAAGACCTAAAATGTACTCATCCTACCTACTTTTCACTGCCCCCTATCCCTATTCCCATGTTCTCCCATTCCTCTTTCCCAGAGTAAATTCTATGGTCAATCATTTTAATTACTCCTTCACATATATACCTTGTTCTCTTCTTACCCTGTTTTAGTTGTTTGCCTAAACCTCAACTCTGGAAAAAACAACTCTTTAGCTTACTCTGCCTGAATCCCTGCAGATGGTCATAACTGGAGAAAACCCACAACTATGCTCAGATGCCTCACTTTAAATCATGATCACTAGCCTAAATTGAATCTTTAATGCTGCTTGGCAATTATATTTCCTTAGTCTGTTGATTGGCCCACTCTCAGGAAAATATTTTATGCCTCTCATTTGACCTCAAAAGGCAAAATATTTTCTACCTCTGATGACCTTAATGATTTCCCTAAAGAAATAGTAGCAATCCAAAGAGCACTTTTAGTCTCTCATTCCCACATCTACCCACTCACCTACATCTCTTTGTGCTCAAATACTCTACCTTCTTTTGTGTTTTTAAGAATGAACTTTTATCTTTAGTCCCTGCTAAGGCTTAAAAAACTTCTTTACATGTTCCATCCATTCTCAAGAATTCAGCAACTGTCTTCCCTCTTTCCATTCTTTTTTATTTTTCCCTGAAGATTATTCCTGTCAGCATACAAACATGCTGCTCTTTGTCCATTCTTTCAAAAGACAAAAAAAAAAAAAAAAAAAAGCACTAATTCCTTTTCTACTCAGGCTACTACCCTATTTCTTTCCCATTCTTATATTCATTTCAGTTGGGTTTTTGCACTTACTATTCCACCAAAATCACTCTGTTCAAGACTATCAGAACCATTCTGATCAACACCAATGACCTTCATCTTGCCAAATCTACTTTATTTGGCCTATAAGCAGCATATGAAAAAGTTAATCCATTCTGCTTAAAAGACTTGCTTCATTTTAGACTGGTTTTCTTTCTATTAGGCCACTCATTTCATCTTTAACTCTAAACATTGAGGTCTAAGGGCCCAGTTCTTAGACTTCTCTTTCACATTTATAATCACTCCCTTGGTGGTTTCATCCAACTTTGTATGTTTCTTATTTCTTTCCTGAAATCTAGACTCGTCAGTGGCTTACTCAATGTTTCCCCTTGTTATATTTAACATTTCCATAACTGGACTGGTCAACCAACACTTAAAATTATGTGGTAGGAATAGCACCTTAGCTCTTAGATAAAATGTGTGATAATTTTATAAACAATGTTAAGTATGGAATAAAAGGATAACATAGTTGTATAACATACACGTGGCACTGACTTCTATCTCCCATTAAATAGGTAACACAAGAGTAAACCATGTTCTAACCATAATGATTGGTTCAATAATGGGCAAACAATCCAAATTGATCAGTGATTTTCCTTCAGAGGATTTTTCTGCTAGAGTTACTTTTCTGCTAGAGTCCACTGGGGTTACTGAACTTGTCTGGGAGTGCAAGAAGCTATCTTGCTTACCATGCTGAAACAGCCTAAGAACTAGAGACAGAGCCAAGATGATACCACATGAGCAACTGTTCCCCAACCCACCCTGAAGCTAAACTAACCCTGGTCTTCTTTTATGTAAACAAATAATCCTTTTGTACTTTGACAAATTTCTGTCATCTGGAACTACAACAATCTCAATCAATACACAGGAAGCAAACACCATCAGCTTTTATGAGTATGGTTTGTGCCTATACATCTCTGATTTACTATTCAGCAGGACCAAAACATAGCCAGCAATAGGTAGTGGAACCCAAGTTCTGTGGATCCCCTATAAGACTAGGCTCTCCATTCCTACTTGACACTTGGTTAACTAGATTAATTATAAAGCTGAGCATGATACATACAGTTAGTTTTTCTTCTTGTTCCTCAGCTTTCTGCACATCCATCTCCCACTGCTGAAACAAAGTCAGAAACTGCTGAGAATATTCTTGATTAAGCTTCTGTCTGTAAAACATAACAAATATTGTCATATTTCATATCAATATGGGAAAAACATTCAAAACAAAATTGACTTTACATAATTATGCTGTAATAAAAGGAAATAAAAGTACTCTAAAATTTCAGATATGAAACTAGAAGTAAAATTATGATTCCAGACATATTTATTCTTCTAAACCTAACAGAAAAGCCTTCTCATATACTTTAGCTCTTGAAAAGTAAATAAATTTTGTTGTATATATAAATTTTCCAGAAAACTCCATCTTACTGCCAAGTAGTTTTTCATTTTCTCCTACTGTACATAGGTTTGATATGATAAATTCAATGAAGCCATTATATTTATCATAAGATATTTCCAAATAGACATTCTACTTAGTTTTTGCCTGTTTTGGCACACAAATGATTTTATGCAAAAGAACAGTTACTTCAGCTTAAATATACAAATCATTTACAATATTAAGACTGATCTTTTTCCACACTGTTAAACAGCTGACATTTACTTTTTATTCAGCTAGTGTATTTCTATAGCAAAGACAAATTATCTTTAGAGAAAAACATCTTAACTTTTATTTAAAAGGGGATAAAAGTAATCTTTATTGATTTCCAGGAAATATATTTCAAGTCTATGAAGGAGTGAGTATATAGGACTAAAAGACTTAGAGAAAAATTAAGCTAAATATATTTTTTACTGGAGACTCCAATAAACAGACAACAGTATTTTTCATAATTTGCACTAATGAATAATATTAAATGATAAAACTGTTGTGGCTGTGGAAGAACCAATAATCATACCTTAGATCTTGCTGGGTTTTCCAAATATGTTCAATTTTCTGGTTACTGGTTTTAAGGGAAGCCTTGGTATACATTGCTAGTCTTTTCTTCTTTGCAAGAAGAGAATTGCTAATGTCAGCTATATGGAAAATAAAATATTCATTAAAATGCAATATTGAAGAAAATTACATAATTTGTGCCCACATATTGAAATAAATATGGGTAAAGTTGGTTTAACAGTTTCAGAAAGACACTTAAAATTAAATTTAAAATAGGCATATCAAAAGCAAGGTCGTTTTTTCTAAGAAGACTTTTAGTTATTAGTATCCCAGTTCTGATTTTCCTAGCTAGAGACGTTTTTAAATTTATAGATGATTAAAAAGATCCAATAAAAGGGAAAAGGGTCTCAAGGATGGCTTTAATTTCCTCATGAGAAAACACAAAGGCTAAATTTTCTAAATTTATAAAATACTCCCCAACTGAAACAACACATTTAGATGAATTAACTGTTAGAATTCAGTATATGAAACACACAAAAAAGTATTTTTTAAATCCAAAAAGGATAAAAAGAGTCATAAGAAAATTATTTTTAAAAAATATAGTTGATCATTTTAAGCATAAAATTTTCTAAATGAGACAAAGACTGAGCATAGAAAAATCTTAAGGAAATATCTAGATAAATTCATTTCTAGAACCTCTTCTGAATACTTTCATGGAGATTTTTATAGCACATTTTTATCCCTAAGTACTGTATTTCATGAAATTTTAATACTTTAAGTAATGCTTTGCTAAACATGTGCATATGGATCTACCAACAATAGTTATTCTTCAGTAATCATTATGGAGCTGCATTATTATATAAATATTTTATATATCCAATACCCATCAATAAAAAAATATATAAAATTACAAAACAACCATTTTGCCACTACCAAATAGAGCAAAGCTTTCATAAAAAACTTGACTGTGTGATGAATGCACCATATAGAGAAGCCAAATACTGTTTTTTTTTTTTTTTTTTTGAGTATTATGCCCCTTACCGCAGTGCATGTAATTGACATTTGACATACTATTTAAAGTTTATGAACTTCTTATCTGATTATACATTTCTTACTGTCTAGCAAGGCTGTTTTTAATTCTCAACTACATAGTTTAATGTAAAAATAACAATAAAGAGTTACTTTAAAGGCTTCAATTTATACTGAAAAGAACTGCTACAGAATTTATATCACTACAGAAAAGAACAAAAGAATATCATACAAATAACTGAATGGAGAAAAAGGAAAACTGACACAGAGACGTGTGTGTTTGTAGTCTGTAGAAAAGTCTGCAAAAGTCCATTCAAAGCATAGAGACTTTTCCCATCCATTTTGTCCTAAAATTCCAGTCCATTAAATTCACACATGTATAAAATAAAAGCACCATTCCAGTACTACTCACCATTGTTAGTACCATTTGCACTCTTCACATCAACTAGAAAAGGTTAAGTAAGGAAATGTATGAAGCTAAATTACATAGTTTACTTATGCAAAATTGTATATATAAGAACAAGGCATTAAATGACAGTCTTGAATACACTGACTATTGTACAAGTTATTTGGCTTAAAACAATCTTCTTTAAATACAAATATCTCCTAAAACATACCTCCAATTTTTTCCAGCATATTCTGTACTTCATCTCTGTGAACAAAGTACATTTAAAAACTTTTAATTAGAGAGCCATAAAATATCATGCTTGTTTTGGAAGAAATATCCCACACCCAGTATTTTAAATGTATTACTCATTAGACAACCAAAGTACTTTCTTAAAGTACTTTATCTAACAGGAAAAAATTATTTTGAGTGCATTACCCCATATCTTCAAGTATTCCTGCAGAAGTCCTTTTCTTCCCAAGTTTATCAACTGCTAGAGTCTTTGCTGCATCAACAATAAAAAAATAGAAATATTTTTGAAATTAATATGCTACTTTGGTAATTTTAGTGAATATCTTAATTTCGAGGTCATTTAGGCTTTTTGCTACCTGAGTTTTTAAAGCATATACATAAATACAGTGCTTTCCCTGCAAATCAGGTGGAATTAAATCAAGATCCAGGACCATTTTATAAGAACAATTTTGCAAGTTTTCCTATGTTAATGTCATAGTAGGCCATTGTACTTATTCATTAGACATTTTGAGAATAATGTCTAATGAAAACGCAATATCTAGACTGAAAACGCAAGAGATGTTATTCTAACCCCAAATGAGAAACATGAACCCCAAATGAGAAACATGAACTATATTAAAATGCTTGACAAAATTTTACCATTGTTTAAAATACAGGGGGTTCAAAATAAACGAACTGCAGGACATGGTCACTATACAACAATATCAGATATACTGTACCATGAGTAACATCCTCCTCTGAACCACTCAGATCTTTTCTATCTTCTTTCTCAAAGTCAAAGGCTCTTGCAACCTGATCCTCCATTGATGTCTTCCCAGATCTCCCAGTATGTTTTCTTCCAGAGGGCAACATATTTAGATGTTTCCTGACATTTAAAAAACAAATCTTTCAAACCTTCTGAATCCAAACATATCATTTAAATAAACCGGTAAACCTCAAAATTAGAAACATCAAACGAAGTTTATCTTAGTTGAACAACATTTAGGAATCTCATTTATTTTGATGGTCCAAAAGTTAAGATAATGAGAGCATCAACCCTGCTTGCAGGTGTGCTGCTATGGAGAGTTCGGAGGAGACTGGGAGAACAGAATTTTATCCAGCCTCTGCCAGAGTCTGGCTAAATTTGGACAAATACAGTTTTCGCATATCAGTCACAAGGTGATATCATGGTTCACAGGATCCACCATGAGGGTGCCTGTCAGACCCAGCTCAGCCCACAGCTGTCCATCTGCCACTCCACCATGGGTCCCTCAGCCGGGCAACACCCAGCCCCTCCCCATACCTGGACGCACCCTTACACCCTCGGACCTGATCTAACCCACAACCCCCACCCCCCACCCCGCCGTCTACCCCCAGGCCCATAAGCCCCGGGTGCCCCCACGCCGCCTAGCCCCCCCTCTGCCTGGGTGACCCCTCCCCCTCGACTCTACCGGCCCCGGTCCCCGCCTCCCGGCCCAAGTCGTCCCTTCACTCATCTGCTCCGGTCGCCCACGTGGCCCCCCAGCCCCAGGCTCCCCATCACCGCCTCGCCCTGGACTCCCCCTCAGCCCCGGGACCCCGCTTCCCACTCCAGGTTCCTCTGCCCCGTCACCCCCTCGGCCCCGGGAACCCTCTACCCGCTCAAATTTTCTCGACCCTGGTGATTTCCTCGCCCCCGGTCGCCCCCGTGGCCCCTCAGCCCCGGTCGTCTCCTCGTCCCCTAGCCCCCTCTTCCCGCTCAAAGTCCTTCGGCCCCCGTCTCCCCTCGACCGGGTCTCCTCCTTTAGTACCTCAGCCCCGGTTGCCCCCTCAGACCCGGTCGCCCGGTCGGCCCCGGGGCCCCTCTTCCCGCTCAAAGTCCCTCGGCCCCAACCATCCCAACACAGTCGCCTCACCCCCGCCCGTTCAAGGTACCTCGACACCCCATCACACCCTCGACCCGGTCGCCCCCTCGATGCCGGGGCCCGTTGCTCGTTCAAGTTCCCTCAGCTTCGGTCACCTGTCGGCCCCGGAAACCTTCTACCCGTTCAAAGTCCCTCATCCGCGGTCGTCTCCTCGCCCCCGGTCACCCCCGTGGCCCCTCAGCCCAAGTCGTCTTCTCGCCCCCGGCTGACCCATCGCCCGTTCAGGGTACCTCGGCCCGGTAGCCTCCTTGCCGGTGGTCGCCCCGTCAGCCCTGGGGCCACTCTTCCTACTAAAGTTCCCTCGGCCCGGACGAACCCTCGGTCCCAGTCGCCCCCTCGCCTGTTCAAGGTAGCTCGGCCCCAGTTGCCCCCTCAGCCCCGGTCCCCTCTTCGGCCTTTCGCACGCTCAAGTTCCCTCGGCCCCGGTCGCCCCCTCGAACGCTCAAGTTCCCTCGGCCCCGGGGCACCTCGCCCATTCAAGGTCCCTTGGCCCCGGTCGCCCCCTCGGCCCTTCAGCCCCAGTGGCCTCCGCCTCTCAGGTCGCCGCATCAGCTCTGGGGCTCCTCTTCCCGATCAAAGTCCCTCGGCTCCGGTCGCCTCTTTGACCCCCTCATCCCCGGTAGCCCTAGGCACCAGACGCCCCCTAGGTCTCCACCGCCACCTCCGCCGCCTCTTCGACGCTCTAACCCCTTGAGAGCTAAAGGGCCCTGCCCTAATTTTCCTGTCAGAGATCCCAGGTGGAGCCAACTAGAAAGATTTACCTTACAGATCAAGAGTAACCTCTGACTCGACTCCCACCCTGGACAAACTCCTACCCTTCTCACACCTGAAAAAAACCCCAACGGCTAAGGACCACAACTACAGGTCTCCGCCCGGTGTCCCTAGAACTCCGCTCTTCACAACCCTAGCTCTTCACCAAAGGTCACGCTTCGCGGCCACGACGCTCCTCTGAAATAGCTTCGAATTCGCGCGCGAGAAAAGCCAGTCTCGCCTCGTCCAGAAGCATCGCTGATTGGCTGGTCGGAGTGCGCGTGCGTGAAGTCGATCGCGGGGCTCCGCCCCCTATGGGTGAGGGATCGGGAGACAGCGGACCGCGACCACTTTGCCCGCTGCGGTGTGGTTGCTGCCTGTTACTTTCCAGTTTTTCTTTTTTAATTTAAATTTTAAAATGTTACAATATTTGAAAGTTGCAAAAGTACATGTAAGTTATAAAATATGATAAATACACTGCTTAATTTGTGAAGTAAAATTTTACTAGAACCCAGTGAATCTCGGGAAGTCCTTTCCATCACATTCCACCATTTTCCATTCAGAGATACTTGAAAAAATTATCCTGAATTTTGTGTAAATATTCACTCCTCCCATTTTCTAAGTTTCGTTATCACATATATGTGTCCTTAAACAACCCTGCCTAGTTTTGTTAGTGTTTGGACAGTACAGAAGATTCTACCATGTTCTATTTAGTATTCTGCCACTCACATTTTTGCTAAACATTATGTTACTGAAAATATTATTACATGTAGCTATAGTTCTTTCATTTTCACCACTGTATATATAATTTTCCACTGTGACTCAATTCCAAAATTTCCTCATTGATTTTCTTGTCCGAGGATAGGTGGGTTATTTTAAGATTGCAGCCTGTATAAACAATGCTACTATAAATGTTCTAATCTCCTGTATATATGCTAAAGTTTTTACAGAGTATCCAGGTGTGAAGTTGCTAGGTCATAGGTTAGATGACACTGAATAATGCCAACTTGGTTTCCAATTTATACTCTCATCAACATAGGGTGTCCCAATTGTTCAATATATTCATCATCACTTGGTATAATTAGATTTCTTATTTTTGTCATTCTAGTAGGTGCAAAATATCTTTGAGATATTCTTTTTATATTTCTCTAGTCACTCATAAGTTTACGATCTTGTTATGCTTATTAGACATTTTTATTTTCACTAAAATATCTATTTTTGTTTTTTGCTCATTTTTCCGTTGAGTAGCATGTATCTCATTGATTTGTAGGTCTTTATACATTCTGGGTATTAACCTTTATGACTTCTGTATCCTTATATTGAAGTCATAAAAATATAAAGGTTTTTTTTTTCATTTTTAATTATTCATTGAGAATTAATTTTTGTGCATGGTGTGAGGAAGGATTTAATTATTTTTTTTTCCTACGTGGAAACCAATTTATTGAATAGTACATGCTTTCCTTATAACATATGTCATACATCAAGTTTCTGTATGTTTTTGAGTCTGCTTCTCTAGCCTATTCCACTGATCAGTTAGCCTACCCCTGTCGCAAAACCAGTTTTTATTGACTAATAAGGAAGTATCACACCTAATTTTTTTATTCAGGAGTAACCTGTGCATTCTTGAACTTTTGTTCTTCAAATAAACTTCGGAATCAGTTTTCCAAGTTCAATGAAAAAAAATCTGCTAGATTTTTATTGGAATTACCCTGAATCTATAAATCAATTTGGAGAGAACTGAGTTTTCCTATTCTTGAATGTTGTGCATTTTTCATTTATTTAAACATTAATATCATTCAATGAAGTTATTTTTTCTGTGTGCAGGGCTTGGATTTTTATTAAATTTATTTCTAAATACATTTTATTGCTATTTTGTTCTAACTGCTGTTGGTATATAAAAATCCAGTTGATTTCTAATATGGGTCTAATTCTTATATCCAGCACACTTTAATTACTTTTAATAATTTGTTGAGTCTCTGGTATACTATTTCCTCAATATCAAACATGCATTCCTACCAGTGCCATACACATTTAACAACAAAGAAAATACAGGTTTTAATCATAAACATTATAATTAATATGTTAACAATGTGAATTTTTGAAAGGAAAATATAACAGTTCTTTAATATGTAAGACTTACTTAGACTATACAAAATGTCACAGTCATTCTGAATCTTTAAGGAGGCATTTCTCTAAAAGGATCTAAGAAATCAACAACTATTTGATCAAAAGGAAAACTGCTTGTGTAGACTGGTTTAGGACCCTGTGGAAGTCAGTGTTGTCAAAGTCTTGAGGCTAATCTCTCACATGTTGTCCCATCTAATTTTTCCTATAATTGGTAAATTATGTTGACTATATTAAAAATATAGTGAGGTGACCCTTCGCACATCAAACTTGTGTTCTCAACTTCCAAACACTCCTTTTACTGGGGGGCTCTTTCCCTCCAAGTCCCCATAGGAGACCTTAATAGCAGCTGCCCTCTCTCTCTCTTACCTGCCTCCTCACTACACCTCTTCTTCATGTTTCCCTTCATCCTATTGCCCTAGACCTTCCCCTTGGTATCACTCTATCACTTTCTTCTGTAAGCAACATAATTTTCTCATGATTCTGTTGCATATCCCCTGTAATTTCACTCACCTTAGAAATTTTGAAAGAATCAAAGCATAATTTGGAAAGTTAATCTTTTAGGCAGATGTCCCAAGCAGTCTTTTTTTGTTGTTGTTGTTTAAAAATTTTTTTTAATTAAATATTTTATTGTTCTATTACAGTTGTCCCAATCTTTCTCCCTTTGCTCTCCTCCACTTAGCCCTCCTCCCACTTCCACAGTCAATCTCCACCCTGTTATTCATAACTGTGGGTCATTCACATATGTTCCTGGACCAGACCCTTCCCGTACTTGCCACCCTTATCGCCCTTTCCCCTCCACACTTGTCATTGTCAGTCTATTCCTTGTTTCCATGCCTCTGGTTCTATTTTACTCATTTGTTTGTTTTATTCATTAGGTTCCTGGTAAAGGTGAGATCATGATGTATTTGTCTTTCACCGCCTGGTTTATTTCACTTAGTGTAATATTCTCCAGTTCCATCCATGCTGCCAGGAAGGGTAGGAGTTCCTTCTTTCTTTCTGCTGTATACTATTCCATTGTGTAAATGTACCACAGTTTTTTGACCCACTCATTTACTGATGGGCACTTAGGCTGTTTCCAACACTTGGCTATTGTAAATAACAATGCTATGAACATAAAGGTGTATTGGTTCTTTCGAATAGGTGTTTCAGGATTTTTAGGGTATAATCCCTGCAGTGGACTCACTGGGTCAAAAGGCAGCTCCATTTTTAGTTTTTTGGGGGAATGCAGATTAGTGCAGCCACCATAGAGAAAAGTCCCAAGCAGTTTTGATATCTACCTCATGGCTCCCCCAGTGCATTCACTGAACCCTATGGCATCTGGCACAGTCTTCTCTCCTTGATTCCTGCTCCCAGTTCCTTAATGTCCTCATCTAAAATGACCTGCCCCTGTACTCCATTCCAAGTCCCCAACTTCTATGGCCACACCTGAAGCTGCCCCACCTTCAAAATTCCTTTCTTACATCCTATCCTCAAAACAATACCTCCTACCTGTCCAGCTCACTTAGTCTCATCTATTCCCACTATGACAATTTGCCAGTCTCATCAAGACTTCCAATCCATTACCCCTTTACTTTCCCTCTCTCCATGAGCAACATCCCCCTACCACCATACCTTGTCTTACATTCATTTTCCATTATTTCAGTTTCTTGCAAATACCCTGTGCTTTCATTTCATTTGACAAAAAGTTATTTTTGCAAACATCCAACTATCTTTCTCTGTGCCCACCTCAGCTCTGTTGCCTCTGGAGAAAATTTAACCAAGTGGAGCAAATTTGTAGCACTTTCAATTTAAGAATTCCAGCCTCAGTTGGGCCCTCAACATTGCCCCAGATTCTCCCATTTCCTTCTGGCCAATTAATTCTCCCCAGTTAGCATTTTAAGTCCCTTTCCCCCCTTCTACTCAAACTTCAACCCTGCCACCTCCTCTTATGCTTAATATTTGACTCTCTTCCTGTTTTTTTTTTTTCCCCTGTGGAAGTAGTTCTGACTAAAACTGTCAAATCTTCTGCCATCAAACCTACACAGCCCACCCATGCCTGTATCCATTCTTCCCTCCTCTTAGGCTAGGAGAGATGTCCCTTCATTGTTCTGAGTTCCATGGCTTCTTGTCTTGCAAGACTCTTATATTAGCCACTATTTTTTCTTTCTTTCCCTCCTGTTAACGTTTACAAATACTTAAATCTCTCACAATTTACAAACTTTGTGAGTTTTATTTCCAAAAGCTACTGTTCACCTATGTCTTCATCTTAGCAGTTTCTAGAAAGAGTGATCTAAGCTTGTTGCCTCAATTTCTTCTTCTACTTTGTACTCTTTTAACCACTCTAAACCAACTTTGGTCCCTCCTTTTTCAAACCTGTGCTCACTCCAAAGTGACTGGTGACCTCCATGTTGCTAAATCAGTAGGGATTCTCTGGTCCTCACCTCGTTTGACTCTCAGCAAGAGTCAAAACTGTTGACCACTCTTTTTTCCTCTCTCATTGTATCTTCCTTTGACTTGTATAGCTCCACATTGTCATTATCCTCTTACCATTCTTGCAACTTTTCAAAATCTTTGCTAGCTCTTTTGCCATCAATGTACTCAGGTGTTGGAGTTCCCTGGGACTTGTTTTTTTTTCCCCCCTCAATTTGTATCCTTTTTCTAAATGTTTTCATATTACACATGACTTCAGATATCAGAGTTTCTAAAAGTGTGGTTCATGGACCATCTTGTATCAAGATCACTTGCAGGGGATGAAGTGGGAAAATGGTGTTGAAATTCATATTCCAGGGCCCCATCCAAGGCCTACCAAATTAACTTTGTAAGTGGGGACTGGGAACCTGCATTTTAAATAAATTCTCCAGCATATTCTTATAGCACCTAACGTTTGGAGCCACTAACTTGATGTGGCACATATAACAAAGACAGCTCAACATCTTTATCCGGTGACTTACTAATGCCATTACCTTATTTTCTCAAATGTTAGGACACTTAGAAACGTGAAAAACAGAAAGGAAATGAGTTGTCTGCCCCATGAATAATCCAGGTTGGATTGTGTCATCTTTTGACATTTAGAGTTCCAATAAAGACATCATTTATGTTTGTTTCAAATTTTAATTCTCACCCAACAAAATAAAAACAGAATGACTGTTTCATCACACTGTCTCTTAAAATGAAACCAAAGTTTAGCTTTCCTGTGGTTGGCTAACAAAGAGTATTCTATTTTCCTCTAAAAATTTAATATGGGTCATTAGAGTTTCACCTAACATTTACTGTGAAATTGTTGTTCTGGTTATAAAATTAGTATTTATTGTAAATCAATTTTTAGAAAATAAATATTTTATGAAGAAAATGAAATTCACTCAATCTCCTTACCACGAGATGATACACAATTTTAAATGTGCAGTATTACCTTTCATTCTTTTTTCTGTGCATTACATGTATTTTCTTGCAAATAATTTTAAAATATATTTCAACTTTTGTTCCTGCCTTAGTTTGCTACCAGCTCTGTACATTTTTATGTTTTTAATTATATATTTTTCCTTTTTTTAGCTAAGATGTGACAAGTGAAGGCTTCAGGTTATTGACTTGAGCACACAACTAGACTAACTAGTTCAAGTCTCAGTGCTAATTCTTAGACCACATTGTTAATACTTCTCCATATATATCATCACACATTTATTGTAATTACCTGGATTCCTGACAAAATGTTTTCTCATTATTTTTTTTTAAGTAACCAGTTGTGTATAATCTTGTTAAGCCCTTTGAGAGCCTAAACATTCCATTCCTTATTTCCTTATTGTGTCAAAGAACTCAAGGTGATATAGTCAGTTTCTTGGAAAACTTCTCAGTAGATGAACTATGGTAATGGACCTTGAGGTATGAGGAGTTTAACAGATAGATAAAAAAGAAACAGCAAGTCAAGCAATAACAGCATTTGAAAGGATATAGAGGCATAAAAGTACAATACATGGTGTGTTTGGGAAAAATGCAATGTGGCTGGCACAGTATGTGGCCACAGGTGAGACTGGCAGTGCAGGTAAAGCAGAGGAAAGTAAAAAAAATAACTTGGGACCATTCGTGAACCGTAATAGTGAACCATTTATAGAGTATTTGTTGTATGGCAGGGTTTGCTTTACAAACATTTCTTTGAATCCTTTCAATAAAGAAAATTTATTAAGGTTCACTGTATTCTAATCAACAAATTTGATTTTTCCAATTGCTTTCAGTATGGCAGCTTACCTTCAACTTGAGTAATCTAGAAATTTGTTCTTCCATGTGCACCCCATCTTTATACTGTGAAGCTAGTGTTTGGGGACAGCCCAGAAACCCTCCCTGCTTCTTTTGGTAAGTCTCCACCCCTCTGGCCACAGAACCCAGACTAAGCCAATCAGAGTAACGCATCTCCACCAAGGTTTGCTACATTTGGAGCCAGAAAGGAAGCATCCTGTTTCTTGAGAGACCAGCCAGGAGCTGCTACCAACCCACAATGGGGAGAAAAGCTAACACGCAGAGAGACAGGGATGGGCTGTATTGAGCAACAGTCCTGGCAGAGTACCTGTCTCCTTCATGCTTCTTTTTTCCTTAAGCAGGTTGAGTTACAATTTGTCCCTTGCAAATTCAAGTGAATCGTAGTGGCTAGGAGCAAATTTTGGAGTAACTTAGGTCAAAAGCTGGTGCTCTGCTACTTAATAGTTAGACCTCAAGTAAGGCACTTAAACTAGTTAGGCCCCAAAGGTAACACTAGGATATGATGAGGATGAAATGAGATTATGAACATAAAGCATTTAGTACACAGAAGGTCCTCAGTAAGACACAGCTATTAATGCAAATGGGAAGGAGAAATTACACTGGAAGAAACCCCTTCATCGCCCAACAACTGAGGCCCTGTACTCCTGTCTCCATGAAGTCTGAGATTCACTTTAAAATATATCAACAAATAACAGAACAGAGCGAACAAGTGTGGCAAGATCACAATAACTGATGAAAGGATGGGAAGTCCTTGTGCTAGACTACTTTAAAAAGGTTTATAATAATCTTTTTAAAAAAAGGTCTGTTGAGATTATCATGCACTCTCTTTTCGGTCCTGGCCATGTGAATTTGAAGTGTTGGGCCAACCTTGTGTTCCTGGGGTGGACTTGCCTCGATCATAAGAAGTTGCTCCGTTGGGGAATAACTAAATTTGGCTTACTAGTGTTTCATTTGGGATCCACGAGATAGATGACCTATGGTTTTCCTTTCTGGTGGTAACTGAGCCAGGCTTTGGTGTGGGTTTGTACTGACCTCAAGGAAAGAGAGTGTTTTCCTTCTCTTGTCTACACTCCGGAAGAATTTGCGTGGGGTTGGTGCTGTTTCTCTCTTAAATGCTTTGATGATCTCAATTGTGATTATATTTTCCTTTTAGATACTTGATCTGTTAGTTATTATGTATATACTTTGTGGTGTGTGTAGAATAATCTTTTTAAAAAACACTTTTGAAAAAAATAAAGTAGGCAAAAAAGTTTTTTTAATTACAACATGTGTCACTTGCCTAAGGGCAATGTAATCATTTCATCCTGTCTATACTAAAAACCTCATCCCTGGCCTGGATATGATCCTTTATGCAAAGTTTCACCAGTACCATCATCACCACTGACATTTACTAGGCATTGTGCAGGGTGCATTACATTTCCTCTAGATACCAGTATTGCCTCCCACATTTTAGAAAACTGAATTGTAGCAAACAATGTCCAGGGTCTAGGACTTAAACCCCAGAAATCTGACTGCAGAGTGGGTGCTTCACTTGCTTGTCACATTCTGTCATGGGGAGTCAACATGGCCTGCTGGGGATGGGTAAGAAGAAACAAGAGAACCTGGGCTCCAATCCACCTTTGCCTCTAACTGGCTGTCAGACCTTGGGCAAGTCACATAATCTTCCTGACCCTGGTTATAGATAAAAGGCAGGGCATGGTCCAGGTATGTTTGAAACTCTGCCTGTGAGGCCTAGGAGTTTGGAGGTACCACCTTGGTGTGAAGCAAGATGAACAGCTTTCCTTCTTCTGTGTTACACACTGGCCTTCAACAGAATTTCATTTGAACTACAATGATTCTGAGGCTTTAAAATTTTTGAAACCACTTGATTTTCATCAACTTCTGAGGTTCCTCTGTCCTTAATGATTCTACAGAATCATTAGATGAGTGATTCTATGAATATTCTGTGATTCTAATATTCATCCCATTATCTATTAAACTCTTGATAGATATGAACTCTAATTAGATATGAATTTCATTCCCCAAACCTCAGAAATCTCCATCACACCCAATCATTTCTCTACCTTCCTAGAATAAATTCTTCACTTTTAAAATGGCCCCAGACATTCCCTAAATTTTTACATGACAAATTCCATTTAAAAATTACTTCCCCCCTACAAAATGACATTTCCCAGTAAATTTAATACTACCACAGCCTTACACTACTTTCCACTTATCGTCAGTAGTGTTCAGCACAGACCCTGACACACTGCATAAGCACTCAAGTGACTGCAGAATAAACTCACTCTTTAAAGATTTAAAAATCAAGTATTAGACAAAATGTAGGTTGTTATGAGACTTCAGTTTTTGAAATATGACTTCAGTTTTTGAAATACATAATTCTTACAGCACAAACACAATATTTACATCACAAGTTCTTTTTTACAAAATGTGTGCCATTTTGAAAGAATACTGTTGAGATCCTGATCTAAATACCTGTCAGAGTTCAAAAAGGACTCATGGAATCTGGTCTCCAGAAATCCACTGCACAATGATATAAATAAAATATGGCTGAACGTCATACATAAATACAAATTTTCTATCCCAATCATCAGTCAACAATGGCCTGCGGGCCAAATCCAGCTGGTGGCCTGTTTTCATACAGCTATAAGCTAAACATGGTTTTGCCATTTTTAAAGGTTAAAAAAATGTTTTAAACTGACTAAAGAATAAAGAAGTAAATGCAACAAAGACAGAAGTGGCCTGCAAATATTCACTATGTGGCTTTTTACAGAAAAAGTTTGCCGATCCCTGCATTTATGAAACCAATTAGAATATACTGATGGGTATAAAAAAAAGACAACACTGTAAGGTGCCAGTACCATCAGCAGTACTCATTTCTAAAATGAGGCACTTCTGTTTGTATATGTACATTTCCAAAACATAATTACATCTGAAAAGTAGCTCTGCTACTTACTCTAGCCCTTTGTAATTAGGCTATCATATAAAATCACAGTATTCTTAGGGGCTAAAGTAAACAAGGACAAAGTATTTAAGATGTCAGTCACTGAGCTTCTCAGTAGTTGTAAGATATTTAAGCCCACTTAAGAATCTTAAACATTAATAAAATTCATAATTTAGATATTCAATAGGTGATATTGCTGCATTTAAATATCTATAAAAACATATTTAGACATTCCAATTCATTATTTCAGAAGCAAAAATAACTAGTTAACTTAGTAGCTACCTATTTTAAAAATGAGAAATGGGAAAAAGAAAAACAAAAGACCAAAAATGTAAAACCATAGCAAAAGGCTTTGGAATGCAAAATCTGCAAAATCGGGGTCTCAGCAATCCCAAGCTGGCCTGGGTTTCTCACATTAAAGTTAGTTGGCGATGGTTGCCATGGGAACTTGGCAGCTGTCTCTCATCAGTGAGCGTTTTCATTAAAAGAATGACAAGTCCATGAGCAAATACTTTAAAGGTAAAACCAGTTCAGAACTGCTCACCACACAAGTTTTTAGTGTGTTGGTTAAATAATCCCTGGTCAGTAGGCTACTATATTCACGCCACAAAACAAGTATTGTACTGGATGTTTTTCCTTCTTCAGGCCAAGCTGGCCAAGCATCACATCATGAAGACATCTCTGTGATGTCAAGTCTTAAAATGCTCAGTGAATGCTGAGGTAGATCATTTTCAAATGAAGATCTTCTATACCCTGATTCGATCGGGACTTGCTTCTTTCTGTATCCTTCTTCTGGGAAATATCTTCCGCTTAAGTGCGATTAACTAAATGATGAGACAGAAAATAAATTTTAATTAAATATAATTTAATTGTCAATTGTTGACAAACTTTAAACTTTCTGAGAGTCATATGACCTTAACCATGTCCAATCTTACACATAAAAAACAGACTGCAGACAAGTCTTGTTATTCCTCCCAAAACAAAATCAACCACTACTTTTGTTTGGCTTTGTAGGGTCAACATACCTAGATGTGCCCACAGAATATTTAAACTCACAAGGATTACATTTATTCTGGTCCACACTTCACTTTTTAAAGATCTATAGCTACAGATTTTTACACAGTGATTACCAAGCATATTTATTTTCAAGATATCTGTCATAATCAGAAACTCTATTGATGGAAACTGGGGATACTGTCTCCAGGTTTGAAAATGACTACATATGCAAGATAGAATTCTTTAAAAAGCTGTTACAAACCTATATTAAAATCCTATCACCATTTCCCTCTATACTTAAACATAGCAACAATCATTTGAAAACAAAGGTAATACCCAATTTATGAATGGCTTGCAAGGCAAAAGTTCATTTGGATAAATATTTTCTCATGGAAACAGTCTATTTAGGATATATCTGAAATAGAAACCTGACCATCATTAAAATAAAGTTTTGATGAAAAAAATAAATGTTTTTATGGTTTCAAGCTGGGACTCTACTGTCTACTCCTCCACCTGGAGGTGGAGGCAAGCCTTTGTGCAAGCACAAACCCCCATGGTATGAATGACGAGCTGGGATTCTGGGACAGAGGAAGAGGCAACATTGGCTGGTTTCCCTGTGAGCACAGTAGAGGATAAGGAATTTGATTCAAGTAGGTAAAGAGCAGGATGCCAGAGAGGAGAAGAAATTCATTCTTTTCTTCCCTTCTCTCTCCACCTGCCTCTTTGGTTCCCTGTTCTCTACTGGTATAAATGACACAGATGAAGACTGACCCCCACCCCCTGTTCTCTTTCACAGCTGCCAGCTGCTCCTTTCAATCATGGTCCCTCTCCTACTCCACCGCAGGCCAGCACAACTGGCTCACAGGTTCCTCACCGGACTCCTGTTCTAAAAGTGGGTACAATCTTTTTAAGATTCTTAAAAAGATTTCTACCTTCCAGGAACGATGGCAACATATAACAAGAACAAGATTTGCATTCCCTGTAAAGCAGATGAAGGTTAAATTGCCTAGCCAATTCTCCATTTCCTGGATTTCCTTCCGTCTGTGGCAGGAAGCCCTGGCACTCTCAGTGCTTCGACCTCCTCCTCCTTCTTGGTTGTAAGTAAATTCAGTGTCAGTTTCCCATAAGCAATAGCTAAAAAAAGCTCCACTCAACAGCCACCTGGAAAGAAGGCTGAGACTAGGGTGGCTGGCCCTGTGCAAGTCAGGTCAGTTCAGACACCGTTCCCTTCCTTCTGCAATCCTTTTTCTTCAGAGCATTTCATACATGCGGCCTAATAAGGATTCTCCTGTCCCTTTCTTTTTTACATCAGAAATCTCCCTCCTTCTCCTGGACCCTCACCTGAAGGGTGTTGAGTGTATCTACATGGAGAACTCTCAGCAATTCAAAGGAAATTTAAGTGAGAAAAAGGAAGACACTTCAGTCACTTTTAGAAAGGTTTTAAGAAAAGAAATGGAAATAGTATCAGATGAGAAGGTCTAGGTAGTTTCTGGTTAAAAATACTTAGAGCTTTTCAGTTTTAGCCTGAAGTCTGCAAGTTAATCTATTGAGTTCCAGGTAAAAAGAATAACAGTAATGGATCTAGAAGATAAATGAATAAAAGGCTATTATGTCTGATGCCTATTATGAAATATATTTCCCATATTAACATATAAGCTATAAATCAATAGAAGAAATTAAAATTTTCTTGTGATTTTATATCATTTTCTAAAAGAATCAGATACTGATATACCAAGAAATACTGTTTGATCCCCACATAAAATATATAAAACTTACCTGTTCAGCAAAAAATGAGAATACAGTGAACATAATCAATGTTGCTAGTACACAGTGAGTCCAAAATTTCAATTTGTCTCGATATGCTCTCCTATTCAGAGAGAGAAGAAAGCAATTATGTAGCTCCATGTATGGTTTCATTATATTACTTAAGAGTTATTTATATACCATTTCATTGGGTTAGCCAAAAAGTTTGTCTGCTTTCTTCTGTAAGATGGATCTAATAGTGCTTAGTTGTCTTTAACTTTATTCAAAACAATTTTGTTATATTGTATCATAACAGCTCTCATATCAGCATGCACTTAACAAAAACTTTTCAAAAGTTTGGTGAATTTTTGTGTAGCCATTTTAACATCGAAGATGGAAGAAAATACACAACATTTTTGGCATATTATGCTTTATTATTTCAAGAAAGGTAAAAAGGCAACTAAAACACAGAAAAGACTCGTGCAGCGTATGGAGAAGGAGCTATCACTGATGGAACGTGTCAAACAAACGGTAGCCACTCTGATGGCAGTGATGACAATGAATTAGGCTCAGCAGATATGCTCAGCCAGTGAGTTCACTAAAGGCTATATTTCAGTGATTAAGCTCAATAAAAACTGTAAGTGTATTTTACAAAGAAGTTATAAAGCAAGCAACATATTAAAGAAATTTCATCACTCTGAAACAAAACACACACACATGTATACGAACCATGAGCACTTACCATTCTTGCAGCTCATGCATATGCAGAAAACGGTTTCTATACTCTCTGGGCAGCTCGAACTGGGATGGTACAGGGAACATGGATTCATAGAAGTCCCTGAGAACAGCTTTCACTGTCTGGGCATCTTTATGATTATGGTCAATGTTGTCATTCAGGCAAACAAACTTTCTGAACATGACAGAGACCAAGCGTTACTGGTTATCATAAGGATGATCCTGACCTCACAAAACAAGCAAATGTGGATTAATGTAGATTTCAAATATATTTTATGGTCTTATGTCCCAAGAAGTTACATTTACTGAAATGATTCTCTGGGGCAGTAATATGCTATAAAACTTTTCTTTGGATATTCCTCACCTATAAAACAGAACTAAGAAAGATAATCTTGAAAGGGGTTTTCTAGCTTTGGAATAAATTAATGATTTCTGTTTAGCATGTCCTCAATTAAATGTTCAATAAATGTAGTTTACTGACTGGGTCATTTTGTTAGCAACCAGGGGGAAAAAATGAGTGAGTACCTAAAACCAAATTCTCTGAACTGAAAATATGTAGATAATTCAGACAGCCCTGTAGCTGCAGATTATAGTTTGATGATGTCTTAATATTTCTCCAACCAAGCTGTAAGATGCTAGAGCTCTGGCAAAAAGCAGATTACAGTGGTGCTTCCCTACTGTTTTGCCTTTAAGGCAAAAGTCACTAAACTGAGGGTCTATTACAACAGTAAGTAAGGATATCATTGCTTTTGGAGTACACTTGCTAAAACCACACACCAAAAAACAAAAAACCCCAGCAAACTTAAATCTAATAAAGACCTCAGATCCAACTACCAATTTACAGGAAATACAGGAATATAGCCACATGTTAAGTGGGATACAATCAGAGAAGTCCAAAGTGTAGGAAATCTATGTGTATGTGTATAAATACATATGAAATACATACCTATGGATTTCTTCATACAGACACACACACACACAAATTATATGATTCAAAAAAGAGATTGAAGGAAAACCTATAGACTTAATTGCAATGAATTTACTTAATACCACTTCAAACATACAAACTTAAAAAACACATAAATGCTTATAAAAGACAATAGGGGAAATGCATAAACTGACCAGATAGTTCATCATATTAAGAAATAAATAATGGTATTCTGATTATTTTAAAAGAATCCTTATAATTTACAGAAATTCATTAAAAGATTTACAGATGAAATGATACAATGTCTGAGACTGACATAAAAATAATTAGGAAGTGGTGAAGGAGTGGGTGTGTTTAGAATAAACAAGACCAACCACAAATCGTGTACTGAAAGTAGGTGATAAGTGTGTGGAAGTTCATTATCCTATCTATTCTCTAAACTTGGGGACTACTTTAAATTAAAGGATACTTGAGATATGTTGACCAAATACAATGCACAAGCCTTGACTGGATTCTAGATTAAAAACAAACAACAACTATACAAACATTTGGAGGCAACCGAGGAAATTTGAATATAGGCCATTAGGTAGTACTATTTAGTCAATGTTAAGATTCTTAGATATGGGTTAATGGTGTTATGGTATAAAGGAGACTGATTTTGTTTTAGAAGGCTAAAATAATCAGGGCTAAAATGTCTGGATGTCCTCAAGTAATTTTCAAATGGTTCAGAAAAAAACAGATTAAAGCAAAATGTGTGTGTATAAACAGATGAGAGATCAGCAAATATGATAAATGGCTGATAATTTTAAAATTTGGATGAAATATTTATGGGGTTTATTGTACTACTTAAAAGTTTTTTCTTTACCTTCAAAAGTTTTCAAAAACTTGGGAAAAATTAATGAAAGTATATGAATGAGAGACAAGGTAGCTAAAGCAAACCCAGCAAATAACTCCCTTCTCCTTTGAAAGAAAACCTGTATTTTGCATAGTATTTCTACCCCTGTATAAGATGACTTAAAAAGAGGCAACCCCACCCCAAACCAGAGAAGCTTCTGACTAGTTAAGTGAATCCCTCCCCTTCATGGTGACTGGGGTAGGAATGGAGAGACAACATGTGACACACAACAAGGGGCAATGTCTTCCTTCCTCAGAACAGGGCTACACCTGCAGGGACATGTAGAAGTGCTGTGGCTGCCCGCTCCCGCCCCCGCCCCCCCATCCAGCCTGAGGATGAAGCCAACACAAGCAGAGATGAAGAGGTCAGAGGGAAAAGCAAAGCCTGGTGCCTGCCTATCCCACACTCCTGGTTAATAGGGAAAACCTGTCCTTCAAGTTTAAGTCAGTCGGAAGACCGATTTTCTACTCTTGACTTAACATAAGCCCCCATAAAAGTAAAACAAAATGCCTAAGAGTTAAAAATGATAAAATCTGTTCAGGGTCACCGGAAGTACAGTATCTGGGCCTGGCAGACACTGCCAGAGAAGCCTGCTTGCCATGTTTATTTTTAGTAAAATCTTGTCCCTGTAAGTAACACGGAGGTCTATGAATACTCTCATCGAACAATCTCAAACTGGCACAAAGACAGAAAAGTATAGGGTACAGCTAAAAACTGTAAACTCTCACATGGTATACAGACCACTAATGACAGAGAGCACATCAACAGAGTGGGGAGGCAAAAGCACATACTGAAGATGATACTTAAAGTTATTTTTAAAAATCAGAACAGGGCATTCCAGGCAGAGGGAACAGCATGCGCAAAGAGAGCTACAGGTTGGGTGATTAATTATTGTGGCTTATAGTTTGCTTGGCTTATGAGAAATATTTGTCATTTATAGGAAATAAGCTATTTTACTGAATAAATAATCTCTAATGCTTATTTACTAAATAAGCATTAAAGATATTTTCATTTTTTCTCAAAATTCTAATTTCTGTTCCCCCAAACAAGAATGAGATTTTTAGAAAAACTACTATGGCTTAAAATGTCTAGAAATTTTACATCTCTGATCATTTATAATTAAAGTCATAATTTAAATGAGGTGAAACTGAAGACTTCCAAAAGCACTGAAAAGACTCAGATAAAATTATTTATTTTTATACTGTCCAAGTCTTTTTGTGCAGGAAACTGAAAATACACATTTCCCACTAAAGTTCAAAACTCAGAAATGCATATTTTAACCCATTTCATCAAACTATCTAAGGCAACTAACATTAAGGGGTCAGGCTGGATTTTCAAGGCCTATATAAACTGAACACTTTAGCCATCCCCAAAGAATGACTGCAATTTACTGGGTTGATTTTCACATTTATGGCACCACATCTTTGTGTTCACAGAAACTCTGAATTGCAAAGGTAAGTCTAACCACCAAACGTCTCTGGAAGAACATTCTTAGAAATGCTTCGAGAGTCCCAGCTGTCTGGCCTTACCTCCTCCATGATATGGCCCACCCCTTAGCCTCACTGAACAGCTCCTGTCACTGGACTCTGAGAAGTCTGTGCTAGTCCCTCTTAATGGGGGGACCTTATCTCAACTCACAACTCTCTGTTACTTCAAAAGCTACCTCCACCATCAGGCATTTCCACCTGCTCTGGACAGAATTAAGTCACTTCCTTCTCTCTAGTGCTGCTGCTATTTTTTCATGTTTATTTTCATGAATAAGGATAATTTTTAAAGTTCTGGGAATTCTCTGTACTTTCTCAATCGTGTTGAACCTTAAAGTGCTCTAAAAAGTAAAGTTCATTTGTCGTTCTCTGATTGGCTTATTTCACTTAGCATAATACTGTCCACATCCATCCATGCTGTGGCAAAGGGTAAAATTTCCATTTTTTTTTAAAGATTTTACTTATTTATTTTTATAGAGAAGAGGAGGGAAGGAGAAAGAGATGGAGAGAAACATCAATGTGTGGTTGCCTCTTGAGCGCCCCAACTGGGGACCTGGCCTGCAACCCAGGCATGTGCCCTCACTAGGAATCAAACCAGCGACTCTTTGGTTCACAGGCTGGTACTCAAACCATTGAGACACATCAGCCAGGGCAGATTTCCTTCTTTTTTTACAGCTGAGTAGTATTCCATTGTGTAAATGTACCATAGGTTTTTTATCCACGTATCTACTGATGGGCACTTAGGCTGCTTCCAAATGTTGGCTAATTGTAACTAGTACTGCAATAAACACAGGGGGCACTGGTTCTTTTGATTTAGTGTTTTGGGTTTCTTTGGGTATATTACTAGGAGTGGAATCACTGGGTTATGAGGCAAGAACAGACTAAAAGCTGTCAGAGGGGAGGGAAGTTGGGGGGCTGGATGAGATAGGTGGAGGCATTAAGGAAAAACAAAACAAAATAAAACAAAACACAAACCAAACCAAAAAACCCCTCATAGACCCAGATAACAGTATGGTGATTTCCAGAAGGAAAGAAGGTGGGGATAGATAGAAGAAGGCAAAGGAGGGACAAATGGTGATGGACGGAGACTAGACTTTGGGTGGTGAGCACACAACACAATATACAGGTGATGTATCTATCATAGAAGTATGCACTTGAAACCTACATAATTTTATTAACTAATGTAACCCCAATACACTCAATAATGTATAAAAAATAAAACTGACAAACAGCTTATTAATTTAAAAATAGCAGTACCTGGGGTTTTTTCTTATATCATCCAGTTGGCCAACCACATGAGAAACATTGGTACGAATCATTTTAAAAGCAATTTCTTCTTCTCCCATGATTTCAAACCTAATTATCAAACATATTTAAAGAATGTAAATATTTTATTGTGGATATGACAGGTTTTCAGTAAGAAAAATATTTTATGAAACTTGAACAGACTCAACATCCTCTGAATGAGTTAATCTTTCAATGTTATGAAAGAAAACAATGTCACATAAATTTTAAAAGAATGTTTAATAAACTACTGTAAAGCTATGAGAATACCAGACTCTTATATTAATTATTCTTAAACTAAATAAGAGAGGAAATTGTGGGTCTACTTACCTATATTTGTTTTTGTCCTTATACGCTTTGTGGATTTTATCAGTTACTGGTTTACAGTTGGTTACTAGACTTTTAGTGACAGGTGGCTGGGAGAAAAGACAGACATTACAATGGGGCCAAGACTTTGGTTAGGCAAGTAAAGCATTCAGCCTGGGTGCAGAATTTAAGAGGGAACCAAAAGACTCAGTAATCAGGAATATTTCTAAAAATCAAATTAGCATACTATGGCCTGCAGGCTAACTGCCTGTTTTTGCAAATAAAGTTTTAATTGGCACATATCTGTGTACTAACCCACGCCATATGCTAACAACGCCTGATTGGAAATTCCTCTGGTTTGTCTACCTGTTTCACGAGCCCCTGGGCTGACCTGTCTCACCAAGAGCTGCGGCTGCTCATCACACTGTGTCTCCTCACAAGTAAGCCTTCCTGGGCTTTCCAAGAATAGGAGTGAGGAACACAGTCCCCGGTGTGGACAATGATTGCCAAATGAACAATTTCCTTCTTTCAGGAAATGCCTTATTAATTTACAAATGTCTTATCTGTAGTTAAGTATAAATTACTTATATATGGCTTGAATATTTGAAAGTTGGTAAAATCTTTTTTAAATAACATTTTATTCTGATTATGAAACCAAAAGTCTCATTATAGAAATACCAGTATGAAAAAAGGAAATTGAAACCCATATATGATTTAATCTTTTGTCATTTCTATTACTTTTTGCGGTGTGTTTTATGCATGCATGTGTGACAGTATTTGGGAGCTTTCCATAGTTCAAATCATACTCTGTATATGGTATACCTATTTACCCCACCTAATTTTATCTTGTAAACATTTTCCATATAGCAGTAAATATTAATTGTAAGCATGACATTAATGGCTATATTATACCCTTCTTCCATCAATTCTAAATGTACATTTTTCCCCACTTCTCTGAAACTGAGATGCATCTGACAATCAACAGTCTTATAATCATTTCAACTGAATGGCACTCCAATATCACTGTGTGTGAATCATACACACCCCCTACTGGTCAGATCTAGAAAGTGCCGGCATCAAAGCAATTTAGCTTGGATGAAAGATGGTACTCAACACAATGAATATTTCCTTGGTTAATGTTTAACCTTTGGACAGTTCTCCCAAGCTGATTCGAATACTTTGGGCTATCTTCTGCCATCCTCAGTGAATAGGAGTCTGCTAAAGAATATAAGCAACTAATCCCAATATGAGCTTAAAATCCATTAGTTAGGAAAAAAGATATTCTAAAGCAAGATATAAAATATTCTGGATTATCTGTGCTACTTCCTTCCACCAAAGACATATACACGTAGAGCCTGCTTACACTTTTTGAAATACCGTACAGAAGTGGTGTAAATAGCACCCAATAAAGACATATTTTCTGTTTTACATAAAAGAACCGATGCCACTTACCAGATTGGGGTCATAGTATGCTTCCTGAGTTGGTGGAATGTTGCTGAGCTGAGTGATATTAGCAGGAAGCATTTTTGAGCAATTTATTAACATGTGCTCCAGACCTGTTAAATCCTAACAAAGCAAAAGGATAAACCTTCTATGTACATTATAAGTAATGATCGTGGCTTTAAAAATAAAAACTACATAGAAGTCTCCAAAATGTGTTTCAATGTTATCTTCAAAGAGAATCTGACTATATGATTCTAAAGATAAAAATACCCTATAAAGAGCAGAATGAGACAATGCGAATACAAATATTTCGTCTTTGTTTCAAAGTAGATCATCCTGGACTGTGCGGTACCATTTTACATAAGACAATCCAGGGGATCACCAGATGGGATGGCCTGCACTTAGATTCATCCTGCCCTCCCCATTAGTGAGTTTCCTACTCCTGGGACTAACTAGGAGAGCCATGGCAGAGGGCACTGTGTGGCACAAGCCTGGCTGAGATATGTAGTCGGCCACCCCTGAATGAACTCATCGCAAGAACCTGACATGCAGATACGGTCTGGCTTTTCTCCAGACAACACAGTAGTAATCCCCACTGCAAGCCTAAAAGAAGCAATCTCAGGAAATGTGAACTTCAAATTTGGTTTTAACTCTGGCAAAGAAATAAAACTGGCTGTGAACACCTTCACTAACTATTAAGAATTACTTTTACTTGCACTACACTGAAACATGTAGGAGGAAAAAGAGAAAGTACTCAAATTGAAAGTTTCATTAAAAAATGCAATAAAGGTTAGGGTAAAAGAATACAGCACCTGCAAACTTAAAGGCAGGTCATGAATTCTGGTAGCTAGTGTTCGGATTTCCCTGTCAGATAGGACACCAGATTGGTCAGTATCAACTTCATCAAAAACTCGAGATATATTTAGTGGCTGAACTGCACTCATGAGGTAATAAAAATAGGAGAAGGCAAACTGCATATCCTCAGAGTGGCGCACTTTGTGAAATGACGTCTTGTCAAATTCTTCAGGGAACCTGCACAAATATAACACATAATGAGCTTGTGATATTTAAAACATATACAGCACCCGACGTTTGTAGAGTTAGCATCTTTTTTTCCTTTCCACCATAGACGATACCTTCAGCATGCTAGTCATCAAACATTAGAGTCGTAAATTTAGCACAGCAAAAGTGTAAACTTCAGGCAGCCCTGGCTCTGGGCACATGCACGTAACCCCGATACAAGCCCAGACTTACATATCTTGCAATTCTTGCATAACTATTCGGTCGATCATGTGAGGCATGTGGGCAGGGACTTTCCTAGATGTGAATCCAAACTTGCTGTTTAGAATTTTGTTTACATATCGGAGGGAATCTGCAAACGTATCTTTTAGTTGCCTGCCAGTATGTTTGCTGTCAGTAAAGTATGCCAATTGGGTTTTCAATGACTCTTCTTCCTGAAAAGAGAATTCCATGTAACACACATTATGTGTAGTGTACGGGCATACTTTGGTTAACAAGAGGCAAAGGTGCCATTTTATATAATGTAATAACTAGTCACTGATGGTCCATGACAGGCAGATAAAGTGAGGACCCTAAGGGCAGGACAAAACTAGACTTCAGTGAAAGTATCACCAACGTTGGCTTGAGAAGAACAGCTGTGTGGTGAAGGTCTATTTACAGGATATTCTTCAAGGACCAGTCATTGAGCAGGACATTTCCTAGCCAATTCAATGTGACATTTAGAAACTTTATTTACAGATAAATTTGACAGTACTTTTGATATGAAGTTATTTCTGCTGATGATTTCAAGGCAGCAAGTACTTGAGTTTTGAACACAATGATGAGAATACAAAACTGGTTTCACCATATAATCAAGTCAGTATTACAAAATGTAAAGAACCCTATCAGAACCAATAAGAGGCAAAACTGAAGGAATGGGCAAAGAATGTGAACATACTTCACAGAAGTTAAAATATTTTTGCTTCTCAATCTGATAAAAATGTGAAGGGACTGGTAACAACTGGTGTTGGTTAGCCTATAGAGAAACAAGCAGTCTTACATATTGTTTGTAGAACTAGGAAGAGGTGCAACATTCTACCAGGGGTGTCCAACCTTTTGGCGTCTATGGGCCACACTGGAAGAAGAATTGTCTTGGCCACACATGAAATACACAAACGCTAACAAAAACAGGTGAGCAAAAAAAGGTTCTAAGTGAATTTACAATTTTGTGTTGGGCCGCATGCAGCCCATGGGCCACGGGTTGGACACCCCTGTATCTAGTGGACATGTTTAAATCTTTGTGCACCTGACCCTTTAAGCTACCAATTCTACCGAGAGAAGTAGTAACTTCCTCAAGAGTAAGTTACATGTACAAAAATATTTATTATAACATTATTTGTACTTGCAAAACACTGGAAATAACTTGCAACTGTTAAAAAAGAACAATGGCATTGACTCGGGCAGCTTGCCCACACACCAGGAGGTCAAAAGGCAACTGCAGGGCAGTGTAAGTACAGTGTAATTCCACAGCTGCCAAAACATAAACTACATAGTTTATATGTTTGCATCATCTATACACAAGTACTGAAAGGACATCAACCAAACTACAATAGTAATGATTTCAAGTAGGGCAATTAGGAAGGAGGAGGGAGACTTTTCTCTTTTTTACTGTATCATTTTTGCACTGCTTATAATTTTTACCACCAGCCTATAGTGCTTTTGTAGTAACAAAAGGGGGCAGTGAGGAAGGAAACCTAGACAAGAACGCTGCAGTCACTCAACAATTAGTCAATGCCTACTGTAGCAGGTGCAAGATACTTCCCAAAGACAATGACAGGGGTGAGACATAGTTCCCCTCTTCATCCGCTTTTCTTCCAGCCTGACATGCACTCATGGGGGTGCTTTGTTCACCATCCAGCCTAGACCACAGGATGTTTCTTGGTCTATCAACTTTGACTTACCCTTCAAAGGTCAGCTGACAGGGTACTTCCTCAAGGATGCCTTCCTAATGCCTCTATGCAAAGTTAAGGAATTTTCCCTTCGGACTCCTTACCTACACCTCAAGAGAGACACTAGTCCCACTGCCACATACTTGCCCATGAATCTGTCTCCCAACTTGCTCTTTGAGTCTCCACTAGCAGTGACTGACTGTGCTCTAATTATCTTGCCTTCCCCAGCAGTCAGCAGAGTGACAGCACTCAGGAGATGTACAAAGCCACCCCAGCCCTGTGGAGGCCATGGTACAGGAAGGACAGCCTGCCAGCTTAGAGGCCTGGCTCATGCTGACTTGCTGTTGTGATGCTAGGGAAGCAAATGAACTTCTCTGCCCCTCCGTTAGGTCATCAGTGAAGCTGAAAAAATGTCAGATCTGACTCATACCATGTATGCAAAAGCATTTCTTGAAATCTTACTTGGGGTATGTCCCTGGCTGAATCCCTTGCTCATTCACCCTGAGGCTGTTCTCTAAGCTGCAACATGGGGATAAATGATAGTAGAAACCAATATAAACTCTTTTTATTGTTAGGTCCATTGAGAAAATTAAATGAAACCATGTAAGAAAAGCTTTTAGCTCACTGACTAGCACAGGGGAAGTGCTAAATAAATGGTAGCTATTACTGTAATATTACCACTTACAAGGTTATTTATTTTTCCTGAGCATGAGAAAGAATACAGCTGGGTGTAACTTACATCAAGAAGATCTTGAAAATACTTTTTTTTCTCCCATGGCAAAAACCCGAGGTAACTGTCTGTGTAATGCTGCAGTTTTCTTCCAGGTAACACTTCATTACCATGTAAGTGATTTTTAGCACTGTCCTCCATTCTGTTTTGCTCTTGTTCTTTCCCCATCAGTGCCTTTTCTCTCGGTGCATGTCTTTCCAGTGGAACAATCAGAGAAGAGAGCTTTTCTTTTGACACGCTTCTGCCTCCTCCTTTTTGGGTCTGAGTTTCAGATCTAAAGCGTGCTTTGGTTTCCGCGTCCAGTGGTGGAGTCTGATGCTGGTAGGGGTCATTCCCTTTTACTGTCCCTGCTGGAGAAGTGGACCTCTGTAATCTTTCAGATGCTCTTAAGCTGTTCAGCAAGGTGCTTTTGTGAAGCTGTTTTACCAGTGGGGGTTGCAATTTCTCATTCCCTCTATATGTTGCAATAGCTTGGTGTATTTTTACTTCGGCATCCTGTGAGTTTACCAGAAACGACTTCAGCAAGGCTGACTTGGACAGGTTGTACCCTTTCATAGTGATGTCTCCACGTTCCAGTTGCAAATCCAAGTTCTTGAGATGCAACTGGGCCTCTTTCGGAAGGAGTGAAATATTTACCAGGGGAATTTCCACCTCCTCTTGGGATCTCCCTGTTATATTAACATCATGTCTCTTAATCTTTGGGGAGCGTTTTTCTTCAGGAATATCCTCAAATGGGATTTCCACCTCTGGAAGTGGTGTTACGTGGCTAACCAAAGCTTGGAAGGACCTCTGGGTAGTAGAATTCAGTTTTGGTTCCTCTCTTGTGTCAACCTCGACTGCTATCTGAATTTTGAATTCTTTGTCGTTTTTACTTTGAAGTGTGAGATTAAAATGTATTGTGGTCGCATTCATTCCACTGTGCATTATGAGGTGGATGGTTTTCCACTTATTGGCTATAGAAGCATGTCGAATTATTGGGTTGTCACTATAGGCGCCTTCGATTCCCCTTTTCGCTATTTCTGCAAAGCTGAAATAAGGCAGGCATTCACCTTTTGGAATAACATAGTGAGTCTGGTTTGGGAGAAGAGTTACTTTATATAATTCATGAAAATGATCTAGAGGGAAAAAAGACAAACATGACTTTTAAAAAACTAGCCATTTGCCCCTCTTTTCCTTTAATTCTTAGGGTTTGAGTTTTCACTGTCTAACAGTGACTTTAAATGGACTTCAAAGGAATCACAAATTCTACACAAGAACTACCGGTACGGGGCTGCTTGGATTATGTGAGGTCATCGCTGTCATCAACGTGGAACGCTTGCTGAGTCTGACTCATTACTGAGATATGACAGGATGCCTAACCGCAAATTCCAGTAACTGACTTCCATCTTTTTGTCCATTAGAGAAAATACAACTTTCTGCCAAAATGACCTCTGTTAATAAGCTATCAACAAGCTCCAATATTCAAAATGTCCTTATTTAATAAATTATTGGTCTTTTATTATTTTCAAATTAACCCATCATCTCTCATATTTTCAACTAAAGTAAATCAGCTTAGTAAAAAAAAAAAATCAGACTGGAGTAATAGGGGAAAAGATGCAGCTTTAGTATTTACTATTTTGTAAAGGTCTGTGTCCTTCTCTTACTTTTAACTTACAATTAGTATGGATGCAAGGCTGGGAAAGGGATACACAGAGAATCATTACTTTAAATAAAAACAATGAGCCTAAACCCTCTCTACTGGCCAAGGACTTTTACCCCCTTATCCTTAACATATTTTTATGACAATAAATATACCTTGCCCACAGTCACCAGCATCAAACCCACAGGACAAGACATTGCAGGCTTGGTCACAGAACTTATCAGCGAGCCAAGAGTTTGCACACCCTTGATTACAGTAAGAGACACTGTTTATTCCTCCTCCAAACTGCCAGGGCTGTCCAACTCCAATATTGCCGGTTCCCCCGCCTCCTGCACCATAGCGACTCCCTCCACTGTTACCTGTAGAGGGAGAAGGACAACAGAATCTTGCTATGCTTATAAGCTAGGGGGGAATAAAAAAAGATAGCTCCTTATTTCTTCACAGTTGTTTTCAAGATTGATGCATAAGTTTCAGTCAGAAAGGGTTCAACTCATTCCTTAGTAGAATAGTTCATGCAGCTTAAGAAGAAAATAAACTGACAAGGGGACATCACCAAACAATAGGCTGGGCACTTACTAGCTGTGCAACCTAGAAGGGCCTCAAATTGTGGATGGAGGACCGGGGAAAAGGGGAGAGATTACTCCAAACACTGTCACTGTCAGAACCGCCCAAACCATGTCCTCATATGGGTTCTAACTTCATTATCCAATGTGAATGTCCTATTAGGGCTGAGTTCTCTGGACAACACAGATTCATTGTGCACATCTGTGCTCTCTCCCTGCAGCTGCTTGTACTTTTCAAAAGTGCCTCTGGCAGGTCTGAGTGAAACACAACTTGAAGTTTTCTTTCCTCCAACACTTTTCCAAATCTGTTTCCTCATATGGAACATGGCGATGCTATCTGTGCATACACTCTCTCTTTCTTAGGTGACGAAGAAATTAAGATGGATAATGGATGTTTCATAAATTTAAATTCTTTATAAACTGAAAGGCAATAGATAAAAGTAAAAATCTTGTTATCAACAAGTCCAAACATAAGCATGTAAAAACAAGAGAAGAGATGCTGAGGAGAAAAGACATGCATTTCTTTTGCATGTGCATCATTCACTGACCTACCAGCATTGGCTGCCATGAGCTCCCATAAAAACTAGTTACAGCTGTTCTTGCTCTTGAGCTTACATAACTAAAGGCAGTCCTGATTTTCATATTTTCAAGTGCGGGGCCAGTGTGGGAAAATGCCCCTAACAGTGCATAATATGAATAAGCTGGGCCACACAAGGGCACTAGTGTCACCTCCAAAGAGTCTATGGATTACTGATTATTTTAATACACGAAAACATTGAATTCACTGGACATGTTCAATAATGATTAGCAATGAGAAACTTCCATAAACAGAAGCAACTTATATCTGAACAGAGCCTCACCAGAGCAATCACCGCCATCCCAATCACAGGCTGAATTGTTACAAGCCTTGTCACAATAGCCGTCCTTAATCCAGGAGCCTGGGCAGCCCTCAGCACAGTTTGGCACAGGCCATGTCAGGTAAACCTAAGAGAAAACCAGAGAAAATAGAAAATGGGTTCTGATGCTTTTTCCTCTCAAATCAGAATTCCTTTAAAAAAAATCGAGCACTCTAGAAAAGGTTAGTATTTTCTACAGGCTGACGGCATTCATGTGGCATACTTTGCCTTAAGTTCTGCTCTTTTGATAATTCTTACTGAGCACATCTCCTCTGTTCTTTACTAAGGAAAGCAGACAAGGACTCAGTTCATGGATTAGTGTCTCACACCATGGTTTTATAATATATTCTGAATGAAAGGGCAATGCGTCAGGCTTAAATGGGAGCAAACACGTACCAAAGTGGAGGAAAGTATACCACACGAGTCACTACCTTTCTGTGACAACTGTCATTAACTCCTGAGTGTATTTGTGCATAATCTTGTATCGTGCTGAGAAAAACAGCAGATGAACTCTAAACGTCCTTCTCTACAAGCATGAGGTTCTGTGAAAAATTAACCAGCCCAGCAATCTGAGTTGTGAGCTTACCTGCTTTCACGATGAGTTCTATGGTACATGGTGACTTTTTAAGTAAAAATAATTTTTAAAAATATGCTCTCTTTTTCAAGTCTGCATGTCTTTAGACATTCCATCTATTTGGAATCCAACTTCTACTTTTCTTCAAAGTTTATCTCAATTCAGATGAATAGGGAATTCTCCCCTCCTGCTGTCTGATTTCAACCTCATGTGCTCCCACTGCTCAGCACCCAGAGCACACCTGCCGGCATGGAAATCACTGTACAGGTCACTGATTTTGTGCGCCTCCCCTGTCAAGTCACAGCTCAACTCTGCAGCACTACAAGCTAACATAGGGGAGGCCACCAAACAGGGGCACAGGGCAATGAGCACACTGGGATGGCATAAACAGCAGCAGAAAAGGAGCTTTGTGAAATTAGAACTTACAGTGGCAGAGTTCTATCATAAGCTTATGGCGGTAAGTCCCCAGCTTATCAATGAATCTTTGTAACAATGCTACAAGGGTATTTCTATTTCCTGCAGCTGGCACACAGAAAACACAAAGGGTCAGGTCATTGCCCAGGACCATCCTAAACAGTTGGCTCCTGGGTCTGTGCTCATAACCACTTCTCCATCCTGAGTGAAACCAGGTCCAATAAGATTTCATCCATGTCTTTAAGCTGAAAATTGAGCTAACTTTCCATGTCAGTCACTTTGCTGACACCATAACCACGATTTTGTGTTTCATCACGATTTTGTTTTTCCTGCCGTCGTCATAGAAAATTTAGTTATTTATTTTAATCCTTACCCAAGGACATGTTTATTAATTTTATTTTTTTATCTTCACCTGAGGACATTTTTTTTATTGCTTTTAGAAAGAGAGGAAGGGAGAAACATCAATGAGAGAAACATTGATTAGTTGCCTTTCATACACGCCTGGACAGGGGACTGAATATGCAACCTAGGCACGCGACCTAACTGGAAATTGAACCCGCAACCTTTTGGTTACAGGACAGCACTCCAACCAACCGAGCCATACGGGCAGGGGAAATGCTCATTAATTTTAGGGAGAGGGTAAGGGAGGGAGAGAAACATTGATGTGAATGAGAAACACTGATCAGCTGCCTCCTGTATGCACCCTGGACTGAACCCATAACCCAAGCATGTGTCCTGACCAGGAATCAAACCCATGACCTTTCAGATTATGGGATGATGTTCCAACCAACTGAGCCACATTGGCCAGGGTGTAGTAGAAAATTTAGAAGTTCAGGGAAAAAAAGAGAGGGTTCTGGGCATCTGAGAACGTAGGCAAGTGAAAAACTATTAGGAAGTACTTTTCTTTCTCCCAAATTGTAACTCTCCTGAGCTTAGCACTCAAAAATACTTATCTGATCATCAAATCTGAATATAATAGTATATATACTGATTTCCCATTGATAACTTCTAAGTGACTTCCAAGCTAGACATCCCTTCCTCTTAGCTACTCACCTTCTGACCTTTGGAGTGACTATAAAAATCATCTGGCCAAACATCCTTCCCAAACATGACATCGTCATTCAGGTAAATAAACTTCTGGGACAGTCCTTTGATGCGATGAATGTGACTTTCAATAGCTGGTGAACTAAAGGTAGGCAAGTGGCTCAAGTTTCGAAAAACATCCTTTCAACCAAAAAACAAACAAACAAACAGACAAAAACACAAGAGAGAGAGGGTGAATAAGTGTTTTTTCTTTCATTTTTGTTTTTGGAAGGGAAGAAGGCAAATGGAAGAATTAAAGGAAGTTGGAAATGGAGGTTAGGAGGGTGAAAGGAATGAAATTAGGAAAAAGTAAAAGAACAACAACAGTGAAAGATAGAAAAAAACCCCACAGCCTTGTGATATATGGAGGTCATGTACCTGGTGTGTTACTATTGTTACTCGAGGATTATCAAGATTCAGCCAGGACGGAATCTGCCCATTGGTGACAATGAAAATATTCCGAACCCATGGCGCATGTCTCTCAATAGATCTCAGTGAGTATCTCAGCTCTTCATTGTCTTCAAAACGGCTGGCAGAAACATCTTCATCCTGCTTAGACTGCGAAAAACATTTGGTGCATGAAGACGCAAAATACCCCTTCAGTCACACCTCCTCCTGTCTCTCCCCCTGCCCTCTAGGTTCTCAGGGTGCTCTGGCCGACTTTTAAAGAGCCAGTCTTATACGCCAGTCAGAGAAAGACAAGTACCATATGATTTCACTCATATGTGGAATCTAAGGAACAAAATGAACTATCAAGCAAAATAGAGACAAACCCATAGACAGAAAGCAGGCTGACAGCTGTCAGGGGTATGGTGGGGAGGGCTTGAGAGTAGAGAGATTGAAAAAAAGAGAGGAAAAAAAAACCTCATGGACATGGGAAGCAGTATGGGAATTGCCTGGGGAAGGGGTGGAGGAGGGAGAGGAGAATATAGGAAGGATACGGTAAATGATGATGAAAGGAGACTTAACTCGGGGTGATAAACACACAATACGTTCAGATGACAGATTATGTCATGGAACTGTGCACCTGAAACTTGTGTAATTTTGTTAACCAGTATCACCCCAATACATTCAAAAAGAAAAAGGGAAAAAAAAAAGACCTAGTCTTACTTTTAAACATTATGGAAACTGTGAAAGACTCAGCATAGTTTCAGCAGCACAAATACACAGCATTTCTTTAACACACTTTTTAGAAAAGGTTCTTGGATCTGATTCTAGGTCACTTCAGTTAATATTAACAGATAGCAACAACTAGAAAATTAGAAAAGTTCCAATCAAGTCCTCTTCCTTCTTCGAACACAGTGAAGTGATTTATAAATCTTTAACAACCTGACAGGTTCAGGTTTTAAAAGACTCTTGGCATCCCTTACCTGGCTGATGGCACTCAGATCCCATAACAAATACGCAGGACTTATGGTCAGTTCTTTCCCATCAATGGTCATGTTCTTCTTGGTCTGCTTACTCAGTTCTTGGAAATCTTTGGGGTTGTTCAATTTCAGAAGTGCTACACTGGCCTCTGAGTACAGCTGCAACTGTAAGACAACAACAGGGTTAGCGGCTGAAAAACAGCCCTAAGAAGAAACACCTTGAAATTCCCAGTCTGATCTTTTAAACTTTAAACATATAAATGACACAGACTATATGTATATATTACATATAGTATACATCTAAATATATATAGTAAATAAAGATGAAAAGTTTCACATACACATGCGCACGCGCGCACACACACACACCCCAAGCCATTATCACCAAAAAAAGAAAACCTAAACAGGACACTTTTGCCAAATGAATGGAACAAAGCAGGAATTAAAAACAAGGAGTGGCAGGGGCTATGGCAAACAGGACATCTCAGGCCCCACCTGAAAGTTGCAGCCTACTACTCAGTGCCGCCAGCGCTGCCAGACCTCCTGGGAGGCCAGGATCCTTTAGTGTCACATGAAATCTCCTAATTTCCTTTTTTTTTTTTTTTAATTAAAAAAAAAAATGTAATCCCTGGCTGGCATGGCTCAGTGGACTGAGTGCCAGCCTGCAAACAAAAGAAAGGACTGCTGGTTCCCAGTCAGGGCACATGCCTAGGTTCTGGGCCAGGTCCCCAAATGGGGAGCACGCAAGAGGTAACCACACATTGATGTTTCTCTCCCTCTCTTTCTCCCTTCCTTCCTTCCCCTCTCTCTAAAAATGAATAAATAAAATCTTTAAAAATTTAATTATAGTTTACATTCAATAGAAACCTCCCAATTTTCAATGCTGGCTCAAAGTTTTGATTGTCATACATTCCAAAAAAAGACATCTGGTCACCAGTTTGTGAGCTGTGTTTAGAATATTACCAGTCTGCTTACAATGGAGGAAATCCCTGCATGTAACCTCACTGGAATGGGTGGAGAGAACGTCTGCCAGCAGGGCATCCAAATGGCCTTTGTGTCCCATATCTACAATGAGTGTTTTGGGCAGAGCTGACTGACGTGCTTCTGGAAACACATTTGTGGGCAAAGCATTCGAATTATAAATATAAGCGAAAACATCAACACATTTTTAAAAAATTTATTTTTAGAGAGAGGGGAAGGGAAGGAGAAAGAGAGGGAGAGAAACATCAATGTGTGGTTGCCTCTCGCACACCCCCTACTGGGGACCTGGCCTGCAACCCAGGCATATGCCCTGATTGGGAATCGAACCTGCGACCCTTTAGTTTACAGGCCAGTGCTCAAACCACCGAGCCACACCAGCCAGGGCTCAACACATTTTATAAACAGGCTTCCCCACCTCTACCCAAATCCACACCACCCTTGATCTGTTTATGTTCTAAGCCTATATCATACAATTTCCCATGAAAAAGGCTTTCAGAACTTAAAAAGGCAGAGGGAGGACTGAAAACCACTAATCAAGGATGGCAAAATCCTTCTGCTAAACTAGCTCTTCTAACACAGCCCATGGTCTTCTTTTCTAATTCATAAAACAGAAGCAAACACAAAGTCTTATGGGCTCAGACTAAGCTCTTATATTTGTGACATGACTATACTTAGCTCATCTTTCAAAAGGTTCCTGAGTTTATGTAGGCCAAAAAACTAGAGGTTAGAGTTTGAATTTTATTTGTATCTTTTCACCTTTTCATTACATTACCTAGGCCATTAACTCTTTCCAGAAACGGTGTGGGTGTGTGTGTGTGTACGTGCGTGTGTGTACTGTCTTCCTAACTGCTGTCCTTCACCTTGGCAGTGCCTGGCATATACTGAGCACTCACTGAAGGCAGGCTCTTACTGATGTCACCAGCCCGCCTCAGTGTTGGGGCAGATGGGATGGAGGCCACGCAGGGCAAATATTCTCCTATCTGGGAACCTACAGTCTCACTACCCACCCCGAGCTTCCCCTGCTCCCTCTCTAACCTCCCACCGTGGCTCCCACAGTACCTCTGCGGGATCCCTGGAGTGTACAAATCACTATTCTAGGATAAATAAATATAGTACTTACACATTCTAATTTAATTTAAAATTTAGGGAAAATTTTAAATTATCCTTATCTTAATATTTTCTTACAAACTGCTTTTATCCTCGAAAACTATTTCAAAATTTCACAGACATTTTCCTAAGGTCACTATACAATAACAGGAAGAGAGATGAAAAGTAAAGAGCATAAGGGAATATTTGTTTATGAAAAAGATTGTCTGTTACCACAATCTATCAAGTTTTTAGTATTGAAAAAGGTGGGGAGAAAATATCCTGTGCAAGCCACTAGGTGGCTCCCCAGTCCCGGACACCTTAATGACTTTTCCGGAAAGAGACAAGAGGTGGCAAGGAACCATGGTTGTAATGAGGGCCAAAGGCTGAAGTTCTTAGTTTGGGCCACTGTGGACAACTACCTCCATTCATAGCTTCTTACCCAAAATTATAAGTTTACCTAAATTCTTAAAATCGTAAGTTTCTCAAAGAGAGAACAACTGGACACCTCCCTAGTCCCTATGGACTCACCAGGGAGGGACATGTTAGTATGAATGGGAGGTAAAGCTTTGCTATTGTTAAGCGGCAGACATTTCAGGATGTTTGTTACTGGTTAGGGAAAAAACATGCCAGCTAATACAACCGAAAAACAAATTAGCTCCTCCTATTAAGGTGACACCTCAAAACTACTAGGTCTTAATAAGTCCCGGTGCTTTTCTAAAACTTAAATTAGCTCCAGAGTTACTTGTTTAATCTACTTCAGATTTTATTTTAGGAATAAAACCAAAAGAAAGACAGCCAACCTGTAAGAAGGCAGGTACATAAGACAGTTTCAAGGAAGTCACTAAAAGGAGAGGCAGTAATACAATGTTATTACAAGTATGATGACCTTGAACATGCCCTGAACAGAGAGGTCTGAGGGGGCAGAGTCGACGCAGGACAGTGTGTTGTTCCCACTCAGCCCGCACTGTCTTTCCTGCTGAAACAAATGACTTGGTCAGCCTTAAGGATCCTGGGAAAGCCTCTTTCTCATTGAAAACTTCCCAAGTCTCGGATCCACACAGACCTCTCCTGTCTCTAAATGCCAACACCAAGTCTATAATACCCTTCTCTATACCTAATTCTATACTATCTTGTTTTGTTACTTAAACACTTAATACACAAAGGTACTGCCTCCAAAAAGAGATTATAAATAGCCTGAGGACAGACCCATGTCCTCCACTTCATTTGCACACCCACTTGGCAGCCACTGTCAAAGAATGAAGCCAAATGTGAGAACTCACTAGAGAGCCTTGGGAAGATTTTCCACCTGCTGTAGTATATATTAAAGAAGGAACAAAAACAAAAATCAAAAAAAATGAACAAAAAAAACACCATAAATGAAAATGTCTAAAAACACAGCAAGATTTAGAGTGATCTGAAAATAAAGGCCAAGGGACAATCTGACTTTTCAAAAGGTAAATTCTGTTTCCGTTACATACAAAAACTCTACACATAAATTCCGGGCAACTAATCAGCTCACAAAAGCACTCACCTCAAGGTGTATCAAACTAGAAAGTCTTTAACAGAAAAGACTGATTTATAAGATTATAATCCAGAGTCACATTTTTATAAATTCAAATCTATTATCTTGCAAATGAAACCAATTTCAAGTCCCACCTCCTGGGGGATGGGGGTGAGGATTCTGGTTTTGCTCTAAACAGAGTAATAAAGGCAAAATGATGTTGTAGAAATACAACCACAGTACTATAAACCTGAAGTGCCTCCTCTGGATAATCATACTGCTGAGCCCCTTCCCTTTATATTCCAAGACTTTGCGTGTGGCGGGTGTGTTTAGTCACAGCCTTTCTCCATGCTCATTCTTCAACAGGCATTTCTTGAGTGGCTGCCTAACTGCCAGGCCCCCCCAAAATCACTGGGGGTACAAAGGTGAACAGGCAGTACCTGTCCTGAGACTCTTGCAGCCCAGTGAGGAGTCTCTGGGGCAGAAGAGAGCTCTAGATGGTAGAGGCCTCCTTCCTGGAGGAGACTGGGAGGGCAAAATGGTTCAGCTGTTCAGGCCCAAGGCCTAACGGCCCTTTCCTCGCACATACCACAAAGAGCCCTAATGAAACATATCCCAAACTGAGCTCTGGGTTTCCTTCCTAAAACGTTTCTTCTCCCACTGAAGCTTTGAGTGTGGTCAATGCCATCACTCCCATCTTCCCTAGAAATGTCTACTTCCCCTTTCATTTTTTCTTCCTTCTCCCCCCTGCTAATAGTTCCAGCTAATAGTAAGTCACTAGGTCATGTAGAGGGGCTCTCTCAGATGTTTCTGGAACCATTCTCATCACTGCACCACTGACAAAGCACTTTCTGAACCCACTTGGCCTGCTGGGCTGGGGCAGCAGTGGTTAAACTGGTTTCCCTGCCTCCAAACTCCTTGCTTAAGCTCTGTCTGCTACACTTCCCCTGCTGTGTTTCTTAGAAGGGGATCCTCCACCTTCTGAAGAAGCTCCCTGCCTCCAAAATAAAGTTCAGGCTCTTTACCAGCAGATCTTTCCCAGTCTGACCTCAATCTATATTTCCCATCTGAACACCAGCAAAAACCTTGCCTGAGCTCTGGCCTCCAGGAACACTTGCCCTGACTTTCTGCAAACACCACTGATGTGCAAGCCTCCAGCCCTTTGCTCAGGCCATTCTCTCTTCCGGGAATGATCTTTCCTACTCCCTTCCCTGCTGAGAGAACGGCTGCTCTGTTCAGGAACAAGGTAAAATGCTTCCTATTCTGCAAAGCCTGCCTTGCCCCCGGTGCACCTAAAACCCAGGTGTTCCCACAGTACTTTCTATCTGTAAACACATTTAGAGGTGATCACACCCAGAAATTATTTAAGTGCTTTTATTCACTCAGTTATCCTTAGCACAGTCCCTGGCACCCAGCAGGCACTTAAGAAGCACTCCCTACATGGACTGGAAACCCAACGACAGGAAACTTCACTCTCATGGCACTCACAATAAAACCGGGAAGTAGAACCTAAGGAAGGTCACTTGAAGCACTGGGCTCCAATGCTGATGCAGACCTTCTATTCTTCCTCTTTCTCATTTTCTCTGTAGCCTCCAAAAAGGCCTAATCCTTGAAGTTGACCGCAGGTGTGACATCATGAAAACGACTTGCCATGAACGTGATGGATGATTAACTTGACCCTGGAAGGTGCTGGCCTCCACCAAAACAAGTCTGAGAATCCCAATAAATCTACAAACAGGTGACTGAACAGTGGAAGGTGGTATCACCATGAACAGAGACTACTGGTACTTCCCGTCTGATTCAAGTTACTACCCCACCTTAGCTCCACCCACATACACCACTCCATACCACCCAAAAGCAGTTTGCTAAGGGGTTGACCGTGGGGCAGTCAAGCCTGAGCAGAGAATGGAGAAGTGCCATGAAACTTCTTTCCTTTAAAAACTTATTACAATTGTAATTACACATATAGAATCAAGAATGTCATTGTTTCTGCCTAAGAAATTTGAGCCAACAATCAAAAGTAAAGATATACTTAAAACCAACAGCTAGTTGAGAAGCCAAGAAGCCAAATAAACATGGCTGAAATAAACGTTAATCTACAGTTTTATCTGCCCAAATCAGCACTAAAAATAACTCAGGGAAAGGAGGAATATAATATCTATTTTCAAATAGCTGCAGATTAAGAAATAATTTAACCCTAATCTAGCTGGGCACTATCATATTTCCAGGTACCATAAAAAAAGTTATGGAGGAAAATATTAAAAAAATAAATATCATTCATAGTATTATCATTTACAAAGATAATACAATGTATCTTAAAACAGTGCAACATGAGGAAAAAGAGCTGGGAGGAAGCATATAAAACATATGGTCAAGACAGGGACTATGTAAGAATCCCCCATGACAGATCCCCCCACCAGTATGTCCAGCTCTATCCTTCACCTCCAAATTGTTCAATAACATCAGCAGGAACAAGGTATAAATATCAGTAAGCTAAACACAGTTGCAAAATTGAAAGAACATTTCTTTGTAACATCAAGAAAACCAGGTTCCAGCAAATTCGGAGCCAAGAACTTTATTGCCCTCTCTTCTAAGAGAAGAGACATCCACATTTTACAACCAGCATGATTCTGACAGACAGCAGGCATCGGTTTTTTTTTAAAGATTTATTTATTTATTCATCAATGTGAGAAAGAAACTTCAATCAGTTGCCTCTTATACACGCCCAACTGAGGACCAAACCCCACAACCCAGACATGTGCCCTGACCAGGAATTGAACCAGCGACCTTTCACTTTGTAGGACAACACCCAACCAACTGAGCCACACTGGTCAGGGCAGACAGCAGGCATCCTAAGGTAAGGTCAAATGAAAAGTATACCCACATGAACTGTGCCCTAAATCAACTAGGCAAATGGCTCTGAAAACAATAAATGTTAAGGAAAAGGCATGTCACAGGTCACCCTCCAAGGTCAACTTTAACAAACAGCATCACTGGTCAAGCATGAGGAGTTAAAGTTTAAATCCTAAATACATTAATGGCTCAACTAGCTATAAACGAATGGAGGTTTCACATTATCAAATGTTCCAAATACCTGAAGCCCACTCCCTGTGAATGAAAGCTCTCAATACATACACAGGGTGGGGCCTGTAAACACTCACTACACGGGTGATGCCCCATATCCTCCTTCCATGCTCCCATTTCCTTACACTGTAAGTGCCATTGGGTCTTTGTCTTTTTGTCCACGGCTATATCCCAGCTGGTATAACAGAACCTGACACATGGTAGAAGCTCATTCTTTAAACAAATGATCCTGCTTCTATCTAGGAAACCAGCAAACAAAGTAAGACTCTTATAATTTTACCCAAATTAAGAGTAAGGAGTGACGCCCAGGCCAGATAGCTCAGTTGGTTAGAGCATTGTCCCGATATGCCAAGGGTGCTGGGTTTGATCCCTGGTCAGGGCACAGACAAGAAACAACCGATGAATAAATAAGTGAAACAAACAGATGTTTCTTTCTCTCTCTCAAATCAATTTAAAGACAGAGTAAAGAGTAAGGATCTCCTATAAACAAAGGGGCATCTTCATTACAACATACTGTGGCAGAATAGAAGCCCTCTCTCTGGTTCTTACAGTAGTCAGTTATCCTTTGAATGAAATGAACCACAAGAGAAGAGGCATGCATTCAATGAGATGGTCTATACTGGCTGCTCTACTTTCCAGGCTCTTACCAGCTTTATTTTAGAAGAAAGATTTTCTGGCAATTTTGTTCTTAGTTGGTTTGTTTCCTTGAATGTTGGTGGAAACCCACTCAGGAAAGCCAAGTCTTGCATTAGCACTAGCCCAGGCACTTCTTTATCTGTTGTCTAAAATAAGAGTGGATAAAACACAACTCACTTTCCGTATCATAAAGCTGGTGAAAACTAGCAAAGATCTATTGTATCACATAAGCTTCAAAGTAAGAATTAAGGTTACTTAAACCAACATGCATTACTACTAACAAGCTAGCTTTAGAGAAAAAGTAAACATTAAAAAGCCTCTTGAAGTAAAACAGCTTTATTACTCATTCTTGCACTCTGGTCTATTGTAAAGACAAAATTAATTTAAAATAACATACCAAATAGCCCCTCCAAACTGTCTGTTTGCTGTTTCCCTTGAACATTTCAGTGTGGGCATCTTCAACTACAATAAAGAATAAAATACACAAGCCTATTAATGAATACCTAACTGTAATATCTGGCAGGACATTGTACAAAGCATTCTGAGAGCTGTTAAAATAGTATAATACACAGTTTCAAAAAAAGGAAATTGGAGGAGACAAAACCCATCCAACAAAAGGGGGTCAATGTAATTCAGTGCCTAATAAATGCTAAATTTCACAGTACAGAAGGAGAGATCATGTGGGCAGCAAACTTGGAAATGGCAGACAATTTGACAGAAATCACTGCTGTAGGAACAAACAGAAGGGGGCTCTTGAAAGCCAGGCCAGTGGCATTTACATTAACAGCAGGGACACACTGTAACCCTAGAGTCCTCAGAAGGCACAATGAATTCAGGTAATGCTGAAAAGAGCAGATGAACGTGGAGGCGGGGGAGGAGGGTGGGGGGGCTAGGAGTGACACAGCGCAACTGGCAGAGGTTTCTAAAACCTCAAACTGGCTGCTGACATTTGGAATCAAGGAAAACAGGAGAGAGGTCAGATGGGTAGAATCCTGACCTTCAAAACAGGCACAGAAAGCCAGTTCTGCACGTTATAGCCTGGCAAGATGGATGTCAATCCTGGATAAGGGTCTCAAATGTCCCATAAAAATATACTTGGCGAGCAATGAAGAAAAGTTTCTGCAATATACTGTTTATCTTTAAAGCAAGCACTATGAGTTCATTATCAGTAAGTGTATCAGATGCACACCTATGTCTGTCTCTGTCTCTCACCTATGATGTGGTGGGTTCTACACTGATGGATCAGACAATTCTTATAGATGCCATGTATGTATTTGTACATAACCCCAGCAACGTAGCTAACAACACCTCATACCATCTTTATGGATATAATGGAAATACACAGGCTAGATCTCAAGTTGTATGGGTTATAATCAATTCTGACTGGAGAGTGTGAAATTACAAAGCCATAATCAACCTAGAGAGAGGTTTCAGAGGTCTGCCATAGGTTCTATCTTGTTCAACAATCCATTAAGGTTTTGGCAGATACAGAACACATGCTTGTAAGGTGTGGATTTACATAAAGTTGACAGAGAAGCTATTATCCTGGGTAACAGACTAAGGGTTCTCCTAGTTCTTACTATTTAGAACAACGAGCCCAATCTAGCAAAATAAAATCGCCTACAAACAAAGGTAAGATTTTTAACTGGGCACTAAAGAACATCCACGCAATCACAAATTAAAAGAGGTATTTGAACATTAGCAAGTGCAAGTTTTTTTCAAAACTTAGGAGTTTTAGTCAACAGTGACTTCAGTATGAGTCCTCAATGTGCTATGGTCACACCAAATTTCTATCCCAATTTTGTGCTGTTAAACAGAAGAGTACTTAAAATAAGAAAGGTAATACTCCCCAACACTGCCCCACCAGAAAACCCTGTTGCATTAACCTTCAAAAAACCCAGAATCTAACCACTTCTCACCACCACTCTGATCCACGCCACCTTCCCTCCTGCCTGAATTAGTTCAACGTTTGCCCCTCCCCCAGTCTATCCCCACCACCGCAGCCAGACTGACCCTTCTGGAACGCAAGTCAGATCACATTACCCCTCTGCTCAGTGCCCTCCGATGATTCCTCATCCAACCTGGTTACAGGCAAAGTCCTTGTCATGGCTGCCAGGGCCTACACTGTTTGGCCCCGTTATTTCTCTAGCTCATTTCTTGTTCACTCTATTCCAGCCAAACAGCAGCCTCCCTGCTCTTCTTCAGACATGCTAGACACACTCCTGCCTCACAGCCTTTGCCCCAGCTGTCCCACTTTACCTGATTCCCTCCTTGCTCACCTTCTTCAAAGTTCCACTCAGAAATCACCCTCTCAGTGAATCTACCCTGATCACCCAATTTCCCTGGCTTAATTTTTCTCTACTGCACTTATCTTCTACAAATAATACATTTACTTGTATGTTGTGATTATGGTCTGTCTCTTTCTACCAAAATATAGACTCAGTGAGGGCAGAGATTTTTCCCCCATCTGCTCACTGCTGCATCTTCAGCGCTGTGAACAGTACCTGGCACGCAGTATGTACTCAATAAGCATTTGTTAAATGAATGGTCAATTTGCAGAATGATCCACACTGAAACAGAATGTTCAATTCCAGCTGACACACTTTGAAAGTAATAGAAACTACAGCTCATTCTGAGAAGAGCAAAGTAGGACACAGCCAAGCCCCTAAGACACAGCAAAAGAAACAAGAATGAAAAGAAATGGCATATGGGGAAAAGATTACATTAGTTCTGTAGAACTGCAAGGGGTACAAACTGAACCAGTGTGAGAAACCTGTAAAGAAGCACTTTGCAATTCCTTCTAAAAGTCAATGTAGTCCAGAGGTGAAATGAACTGTCACAGAGGAAATTCACGTCCGATGCATCAGAGATAAGCTTGACCACTCTGCTGAGGAGGCCCAGGTCCAGGCCCGAGGGCTGGATTGTGGGACTGCTGAAGTAATGTCCGAAGGACAAAGTCTAAGACGCAAGTGAGGAGAAGCAGAAATGACACACTGGAGAAGGAAAAGAAAAAGTAAGTGGCTCTCGATAATTAACTAGAAAAAAGGTTAAATGAGATAAATGAAATGTCAAATAGTGCCACACAGTGTTTATCTAAATCAGAGGCTGGCAGCCCACAGCCAAATTCTAGCTTCTGCCTGTGTTTGTATGGGCCCAAGGAAAGAACAGTTTTTACATTTTAAATGTAAAATGTAAATGATAAATTTACATTTATCATTTGGTTAAATGATAACTGGTTAAATGATAAATTCATATATAAATACCTACATAACGTTTGCCATTTTGGCTGTGGCCCAGAAAACCTAAAATATTTACTATCTGGTCCTTTAAGAAAGCATTTGGCAATCCCTATCAATATAATTGAGGATGGTAAAGAGTGAATTTGTGATGCACTATAAATGTAAGCACATGAAGGCAGGAATGTGTCTTTTTTGTTTTCTGCTGTTTCCCTGTTACCTAGAACAATCACGACCTCAGAGCAGGGGCTCAACAAGCCTTTACTGAATGAATGACTACAATGCGTAGAACAGTCAAACAGAAACCCAAGTAGGACTTCAACAGCCTTTAGAAGTCTACAGTTCACTACCAATTTCACTTATCAAAATTCACAATCTTTTAAGTTTTCACTACATTATAAAATTAGTAGACGAAAATCTAAGATTCTTTCCATAGATGTTATAACTGAGGTATAATTGTTACCATATTGGCATTCCTTTTTTTCTTCAGACAAAATGCTATCAGAGTACCTTAATTTAAAGAAATCTTAATTTAAAAAAAAAACAAACAAGCAAATAGCCCTGGCTGGTGTAGCTCAGTGGATTGAGCATGGGCTGTGAACCAAAGGGTCACTAGTTCGATTCCCAGTCAAGGCACAAGCCTGGGCTGCAGGTCAGGTCCCCAGTGGGGGCCATGTGAAAGGCAACCACACACTGATGTTTCTCTCCCTCTCTTTCTCCCTCCCTTCCCCTCTCTCTAAAAATAAATAAAATCCTTAAAAAACACACAAGCAAATAAAACAGATAACTTACTACAATTTGTCAAAGATTATCCCTCTACTTTCCCTATATATATTTAAAATATAACTTAGGTTATAAAAAACTTAAGTTATTTATTGTCCACAAACAGATCTACAGTGTGAAGGAGGAGATGTCTGCACTTGGAAAGATGATCATTTCCTGTCAAATTACAAACAATTGTTAAGTACTTGGAAGTGAGCACCACGTTAGATACTGCTCAGGATACAAACTGGTACAGGAGGGCTGAGGTGTCTGCTCGATAATGACATGAGATGAGAACACAGGAGACTCCAGTGCAATCAAAGGGAAGCTGTAAGCTACATTATGGTATTACAGGAATGTGGAAAAGTAAACATAAAATCACTGTGCATGGACTACTCCAGGAACTTCATCGAGGAGAAAGAACTTGAGATGGGGCTGGGAACAGGAGATGGGCTAGGAGAGGAAGAGGAACGGAGCAGCAGGCAGCACCACACAGGTGTGAAGATGGTGCCGGCTTTGAGGAGAAGCAAGGAAGACAGGGGTGTGAGGATCAATGGGCAAAATTGAAGCAATTCACACTGAATACTGAACACCAGGAAAAGGAGTTTGTATCTGTGAAAAGCAAATATATACTACTACACTATTCTCTTTAGAAGGGAGCTAATTGATAGAGCATATTTTCCTACTTCCTGTACATCAGATGTATGCTAGACAGACTAGAGAACTTCGCAGAGCAGTGAGGCATCTAGGACTGGAGTCTGTGTAAAGGAATTCAGCCTGGTGTAGAGGAAATAAGTAAGAAAGGTAAGAATCTAAGAATCACTTGCAAAGAACAAAAATCAAATAATGAGATTATTAATTATGGAGGTAAAAATTAAGAATGGGTCAAAGACAGTTCCAAAGATTTAGCAGGCAGGTATAACACTGAAAGCATGGGAGCTTGAGACTAAGGCTCAGTGCTGTAATGGCAACACCACAGTTTTCACTTTACATAAGTGAAAACAGAGCCTTCAAGTAGAGAGGTCTGGTGCAGAGGAAGTTCAAGAAACAAGATCCTCAAGAAAGAGATGCAGGTATGGGGTTCATGGGCTAAGTGGGAGGAGAGGCTCTCTAAGGATGTGGGTACAGTTGTATGGAAGTAATTACAGTTTAATTCTATTCTATAACCAGGCAAAATCAACCGTATAACTAGATGCTTCAGACTGTAAAGTATGAATGTTCCAGGTATGTTCTGTCCAAACTGCAGAAAACAACCTTGTTGAGTAGTTACGTGATTTAAAAAAGAAAGCATCCAGAATAATTGAGAGCCAAGAGAGTAAGGTAAATGAGAGTACCAGGTTGAAGGTCATTTCAGCACAGAAAGCACGTGCTCTACACAGAGTGAGACACATGCAATCCCTCTCTGAGGTGACGGCTGAGACACAATGGCAGCTTTTTGCTTCTCCTTTTGTTTCTTGGAAATTGCATCACTTCTGTTCTATTCAGAATTTGTCAATTCAAAACATCCAATGATAACATGACTTTAAAATACCCACAAGAAGACCTTACCATTCTTAGTGCTGTCGAAAACAACAACTGAAACATTAGTGGAAGGGTTTTTAGGTTTTGCAACATTGAATATGTCGCTGGCAGAATGAAAAGAAGGGTAAAGAGATGGTAGGTCCTTCAACGTAATGTTGGCCGGCAGGGCTGGGTCCAGGACAAGCATCGGCACCTTAATGCAGTGTGTCAGCAAGCATTCCAGCTGCTTCTCACTGGAAAGAAACACCAACATGCTCACAACTCCACTCCTGAAAAATTAATCAACACTGAAAAGCTTGTTGGTACTACTAAAATTTCCAGCTGTTTCTCTATAGTCTATTTAAAAATTATAATATTTTAATAAGCAAGGAACTGTATCTCAAGAATAGAAGAGTTAGCATAGTTAGCAAGTACAATATATAAAATCATTAAACAAGTGCAAATCTAAATATAGAGCCTTCAAATTTCTATTAATAAAATATGATTGCCACCAAAATTTACTAACTTAAAGTGGCATGAAAAATAAACATTTCATTACTATCATTTTAAAGATTATTCATAATTCCAGTGAAACCCACTATCAGACTGATTAGGAAGTAGACAAATGCTGGTGGACAGAGTTATCACCATACTAGACATAAGTTACCAAGTCCAATCAGAATACAATTAAATATATTGGATATGACACAGCACTGATGCAAACAAAAGCAAATGGGACAGGTTCTAAGATGATTTTATGTTAGATATTTCTATCTACACGTAAGAAATACCCAGAATAAACATATTATCTAAACAAACGAATGGGCAGAGGACACAGCTAGACAATTCACAAAGTAGGAGCCATGTCTAGTTAAATAATATATAAACTATCCAACCTCACTAATAATCAAAGAAATACAAAAGAAATAATGAGGTATCACCTTTTGTTTAAATTTGCATCCCTCAAAAAATAGTGACTTAATATTAGTGCTGGTACAGTAAAGCCATTTGTCTCCAAAATTGCTGGCATCCCTCTAAATGGGTGTTTGCCATTTACTCTTTGAAAATCAATTTGGTTGGATATCCATATAGTATTAAATATACATATGCTTCTTCCTCGGTGGTTTACTTCCCTGAATCTACTCCAAGTCAGAGAAGAGAAACAGAAAAAGCAAACCCACACACAGAAAATGCCACAGACTCACATAAAATATCACAAAGTATTGACAAAAGTGAACATACATAAGTATCCAACATTTGGTAAATTATAGTACAGTTATTTTGTGGGATATTATACAACTTCTAAAACTGCAAAGTAAGAAGCATAAAGATAATATCAATAAAGAAATATGTATGATAGCATAACATTTTAAAAATAAGATAGGAGAAAAAATTGCCCATAGATGATAAATTATAACCATAAAAATATGGTTGCAAAGGGGGTAATAAAATGATCATAGTTGTTGAATGAGGGCCATTGAATTCTATGAGTTTTTTTTCACATCCCTCTCAACCTCTCTGGATGCTATTGTATCATTACTTTAACTTAAAAGACATTTAAAATTAACAGTATTAAGAGTAATATGTATAAACAAATATACATAATTAACATAAACAGATGATTCAGAAGGTACTTCTGGATCTCAAAATTGCTCAGAATCACTTTTCTATAGATAACTTATTTTCAGATTTTATTTTAAGATTAGTGGGGAAGTGGCTGTTAACAAAGATTTCTGCTTCTCAGTAATAGTCTTGTTTTAAGGACCTAAGTCAGGTATGATTCAAATCAAGATAGGGATATCTGATCTTTTTTCATTGAGCTAAATTCCTTTCCCAGTCCTCAAATAAAAAATATATAACTTTTTAACAGCATTTAAAGAGAAAGAAATATACATTAAGCACATAATTAAATAATGGATATGAATGAAAACACTGGGATAAGTCAGAGTTTAAGTGGACCAAGAGAAAAGTACACAGAGACAGATTAATGAGGATGACAGAGAAGAACAACCTCTCTAACCCTTCCAAGAGAGGATAAAGCTTTAGTTAGCTATGACCCAAAAAACTGGAGTTCTCAGTCAACTATACCTTTGGCACTGCAAAATTTCCCATCCATTACATGGATGCATGTAATTTGGGGGTCAAAAACTAGCCAAAGAAGGATTGAATAGAAGCAAAAGAGTTAATACAAAATACTGTATTCCCAACAAAAACAACTGAGAACTCGGAAATTTCACTTCAATCCTTCCATTTTTATTCCTGAGTGGCAAATCAAATTGCTTACCTCTTCTTAGTTGGTTCTGTTGTGTTCTTGCCAAGGATTTCTCTAATGAAAGAGAAAAATATATTTTATTACATATGCATGGACACTAGCTCTGAATGTGAGAGATGACTTATAACACTGATTTTGAGCACTGACTTTAACATTGAAGGTATATAATAAATTATATGTTTCAATGAAATATGACCAACAAAAATTATCATGTACCTTCAACAATAACCACAACAGTTTACTTAAAACATAATCTTTTACATTTTACCAGTAAAGCATGGTACCAGGCTATCAAAGCCATTTTCATGCACTGGGAAGGTTGTATATTATTCTCTAACACTGAGAGAGAAAGATTCTTTGGTGTGGTATAATCTGGCCAATGACCTGCACCTGGGGTGCACCCATAACATTCACAAAGAAGTGAATGGAGTAGTTCTCAGCAAATATTCCTGAAGAATCAAAGAATTTACATCAGCCAGGTCCCTAGCACTGAAGTCTCTCTAGAAGCCCACTGTACCTTTCTCAGATAAAGTAAAAAAAAAAAGGTCAAAATTCCATATTAAGCCCTGGATGGTGTGGCTCAGTAGACTGGGCACTGGCCTGCAAAATAAAAGTCACTGGTTCAATTCCTTGTCAAGGCACATGCCTGGGTTGTAGGCCAGGTCCCCAGTTGAGGGTGTGTGAGAGGCAACCAACTGATGTTTTTCTTGCACATGGATGTTTCTCTCCCTCTCTTCTCCCTCCCTTTCTCTCTCTCTGAAAATAAATAAAATCTTTAAAAAAATTCCATATTAAAAAATTACCAAAGTTTCTAGTTCCATAGTCTACAAATTGATATCAAAAGGAATTTGAGATGCAGAATTTTATTTAGCTAGCACTATAAACGCCACTTTACCCTTCCGATCTGTACTATTACTTGTAGAACTTTCTGCGTTTTGTTTCTTCAAATCTCAGTTTTACCTCATTGCCTTCTGTTCCTCTTCCATCTGTTCCCTGACTTGCTGGAGTTCCTTCAGCAGTTCAAGGTCAGTGCCATTCACCCAGGTGTACACCACGTCGATCGGCATGGGCAGACAGAGCCTAGGGCAAACCCACAAGTCCTCCAGCTCATATGCATTTTTCCAGTATGTTTGGGAATAAGAGTATGTTTCAACTTAGAGGTTGTGAAAAAAACCAATGAGAAGGTAATTCCATCAAGGCATGCTTTCAAACTGGAGCTGAGAGAGGTTGAGAACCTTCTTTATGCAGTTTACGTGCTTGATGAAGTTAGTATCATTTGATCCTCACAACCACCTTGGAAAGTTGCTGCTGTCACTCCACATTCAAGTTTGCGGGTAGGGGAGGTCTTAGAAGTTTACATTAATCTGCTACATTCTCAGTTTAGCAAAAACTGGTATACAAATGCAGCCATAGAAAAAAAAAATAGAAGCTTATAATTACACCAAAAAAGAGTTATCGAGCAGTCAAGAATTAAGACCTAGCTCTACCGCTATTTAATGCCACAGCCTTCCTGTTCCTTGCTACTGCCAAGAACTAGAGTACACCCCCGACTCCCGCCCCTGAACGTAAGCTCCAAGAAAGCAGGAAACTTCCCTGTTTTATTACCTGAAGTACCCAACTGATTAGAACAGTGCTTGGCACACAGAAAGAAGCTCAGTAAGTATTTGCTGAATGAGTCAATGATTTCTATGAGACAATAGCACAGAAGAACTTCCCAAACCTGCTCGACTTTTTCCTTATGATCTTATCCTCAAGGAGTCAGGCAGGCTTGTGATTTTTGCGTATCCCACCTAAGCCTCATCTTAGTGTTTTTGTTCAGGTTGAACACCTACTAAAAGCTTTTCCCCCCTTTTATCTACTTACCAAAATCCTACCCATCTTACAGGGTCTGCTCTGGACCTCTGAAACAGGAGTTCACAGTGACATATGACATGTGCTTTGGATGCTTCTGTTTCTAGTTTGGCCTTTTCTAAGTAATGGTATGGCCCAGTTTTTTGTTGTTTTTGTCTGTTTTGGGGTTTTTTTTTAGGCCAAGGACTGAAGTTTACCCTGCTTTTGTCTTCCTCACAGGGGTCAGGCATAGGTTAAGGCCCAGAGCAGTATGAAGGGTTCCAAAGGCTTACCAAAACAGTAGTCTTTGCCGGTGGCTACAATCATATCACCCAGTGCAGGGTTAAACATCTCAGGGGAAAATAAATGTGGTTTGGTGGATAAATCTCTCATATTACAAAAGGAACAAAAAGAGAAGTAATAACCACTTGTAGCTTAAAAGAAGCAGATGAGACGATGAGAGGAAAGAAGTGTCTATCCATTCATCGAATAAATATTTACTGAACATTTAGTATGTGTTAGGTACTGTTCTAGGTGCTGGGGATCCAGCAGTAAATTAAACAAAATTCAAATCTGTGCCTTCACAGAGCTTACATTCTAGAAAGGTGAAAACAGGAAGATGATGTTAAGTTATTATAGAAAAAACAAAGCAGAAAATGAGAATACAAAGTATGCCTCTTCGGGAGGTCAGGGTTAAACAGGGAAATCAGAAATGGTCTCACTGGAAGGGGGCATTTCAGCAAAGATGTGAAGGAAGTGAAGAAGCAAGGCATGAGGGTAACCGAGGGAAGAACGTTCCAGAAAAAGGGAACACTTCGTACAAATGCCTGGCAGACACCGAACTAGCATGGTGACAAGCCAGTGTGGCAGACACTGGGAGCAAAGGGAAGAACACAAAAGGAGGTGGCATTAAATAAGTACCAGGGGACCCAGAGCTTCATGGGGAAAATGAGGAATCACCTCATACTCAGGCATATGTGATCGTCAGCGTCCACCAACCCTGCTGCCAAGGTTCACCACTGCCTGCAAATTAAAATCTAAACTCCTACACAATCTGTACCCCGTGCTCTAGACACTCCAATTGTATACTCTTACCCAAACAGGATAAGAGCTTGTAGGTTTCTGTGCCTTTGAACATGCTTCCCTCTCAAGCTAGAATATCCTTTCTTTCATCCTTCTTTCATCCACTTCCTCCTTTCCCAATCGCTGTGCCTCTTCCTTCTCCTCCCACAAAGAAAATGTACTGCTTAACAGGCAGCTTCTACTGGACTTTGTACACTAAGGAATCTTTGGTACACTGTGTTGCACTATTTTTTATGCGTGTCTATCTTCTACTAGATGGAGTATCTCTAGGGCAAAAATGTTACCATGCATTCTGCACCCTGCCTGATTATTTCCCCTCTATCCTTTATCTTCAGGCTCTTTTCCTACTGTAATTGTGTGAGCTTCCTCAGGTAGGTTTTTTCCTGCATTTATCTATATCAATGGTTCTCAAATGTTATTAGGTATCAGAATCATGTCGAATTTATAAAACAGATTTATAAACAGATCACTGGGCTCCAGAATTTCTAATTCATTAGATCTGGACTGGGGCCACAGAATAAGCTTTTTTTCTTTCTTTACTTAATTAATTTTAGTTGTTGTTCAAGTACAGTTTTCTGCCCTTTATGCATTTCTAACAGGCAACGCCAATGCTACTGGTCTGGAAATGCACTTTGAAAACTGCTGATTTATACGTGGGTTATATATACCTGTTAACTATTAGTTCCTTCCCTCAACATATACATTAGTCTTCTCTATTTAAAAGAAAAATACCTCACATTACACACATATAAATTATTCAAGGTCTTCTCACTCTCAACTTCTCAGGTTGCTCAAATTGAAATTAATTTAAAAAAACTGTTTAAGGCCCTGGCTCATGTGACTCTTGGGATTGAGTGCAAACCTGTGGCCTAAAAGGTCCTCAATTCAATTCCCGGTCACACACCTGGGTTTCAGGCCAGGTCCCCAGGTGGGGGTGTGCAAGAGGCAACCAATCCATGTTTCTCTCACATGTTTCTCTCCTTCTCTTTCTTTCTCCTTTTCCCTCTCTCTAAAAATAAATAAATAAATAAATAAAATCTTTAAAAAATAAAAAAAACTGCTTAAGTGATATATTTTTAAAAGGTTAGAAAAAGAATTGCATATTCCAAAGCTTTCCTGTAAAAGTAATTATCTGCTATTAAAGATTTTTTAATAGAATCAAGAGATGCCCATATATGTTCAATGGAGGAAAACAATGTAAGTGTATAATTCATTTATGTACAGGTTCTTCTAATAAGTCTGTATTATATGGTCAATTTAATGCTTTGGTGTTAAACGAACAAACCTAAGGAGATCGTGTGATTTCCTCCAGGTCAGTGACTCAGTTGTTTTTCTATTAGCCAGGGTCACAAGGACTGTGAGTCTTTCATTCTAACTATGAGACAATCTTAGTTTCCAGACAAGAAGGAAGTCTTTATCTCAGACTGAAGACATATAAGTTCCTTGTGACTCAAAAACAAATTGTGGTGACAGTGATACAACTTGTATTTTAATCAGTTTAGTTTAAATGAGTAAAAAAGCACTTAAGAGTTCCTTGGTTCTACATTCTGTAAAGTAGGTAAGAAAACCTAGAACTTAAATAGTATCTTAGAACCAAAGAGATGGGAGAGATTTTATACTTAATCTAATATCTACATTTTAAAGATGACAAAATTGAGCCCCACACTGATTTAATGCCTCACAATTAGTAGCAGTGAATAATTTATACATTCACTTATTACTGACATAAAATGGGATTTTCTTTTTTCATTCAAGGCAAATAACATTGAAGAGACTTACATAAAAAATAGTAGAACAATGAAATTTCCTACAAGCATTATGGCATTTTAAAATATATTAGAACACATGATGTTACTTGTCATTGTCAAAAATTAGGCAATTTTGAAATATCCCTGCATAAAAAATCAAACACGTTCATGCAATCAAAAATCAGGAAAAAGAAATATTTAACATACATGCAAAAAATTCTTCAGAAAGAGAACAAGAGTGTTGGATTAAAACTGCTAACCTCAGCACTTGGGTTTTCTAAGCTGTTTTTCCTTCTAAAATTTTTGAAGCCCATGGGGCAGGGATTTATACAACTGCACCATCAGCACGCAGCACAGTGTAAGGCATAGGAGGTTGGATAGGTACGCGACAAATGGTTGAATTAAAAAAAAAAGAATCCATCTTGAGCAGTTGGTGTTATTAAAAAGAAAATTAAAGCAGAAAAATTATATTTCATTAAAAATTCAGTAATGCAATAGTTCTCAAAATGTGATCATCAGACCAGCAGCTTCTGTCTCATCAGTGAACATGTTAGAAATGAACATTTTCTGAGCCCCTCTGAGATGTACAGCTAAGACACTCTGGATGTGGGGAGAAACTATACTTTCTCAAGCCTTCCATGGGATTCTGGTGCACACTAAAGTTTGAGAACTGCTACACTAAGAAAATGGTTCTCAGCCCTGGCTGGTGTGGCTCAGTGGATTGAGTGCCAGCCTGAGAACCAAAGGGTCGCTGGTTTGATTCCCAGTCAGGGAACATGCCTGAGTTGCAGCCCAGGCCCCCAGTTGGGGGCATAGGAGAGGCAATCACACATTGATGCTTCTCTCCTGCTCTTTCTCCCTCCCTTCCCCTCTCTAAAAAGAAATAAATAAAATCCTTAAAAAAAAAGAAAATGGTTCTCAAACTTTTTAGTCTCCAGAATTTTCACACTCTCATAAATTATTAAGGCACCAAAAAAACTTTCCTTATAGATTATAACTATCCACACCTGCCATGTTTAAAAATAAGACATTTAAAAATATTCATTAATTCATTTTAAAATAAAATAAACCCTTTCTCATGTTAACTATTCAATGAATAACTTTTTAAATAAAAATAAGTGTTACCAAAACAAAAAGAAAAACTCAATGAGAACAGAGGCATTGTTTTACATTTCTGCAAACCTCTTCAGTGATTTAGCAGAAGAAAGCAAGCACTTCAAATCTCCAGTATTCAGTCTATCCCATTACATTGTTTTGGCTGAAGTATATATTAAAAGAAAAAAAAAAGACTCACACAGATATGAAGTCAGAAAGAGGGGTATTTTAATAACCTTTTCAGATAATACTGGATATTCTTCTCTGTTGCTATACCAAAATAAGTGGTAGTTTCTTAAAAATTAGTTGCCATGTGGAATTTAAAAACACATTCATGAATTTTTGTGCTTTTATATTAAAATCCATTGGTCTTTCTTGTGCTTTGAATGGCTCTTTGACTCATGTGATGTTTGGTTATCTGGAAAATAATAGGATGCTGCGTTATGCAGATCTGCTGAATGGTGACACATTTCCTTAATTTTCTTATATAATATTAATGCATGTGATCCTTTGGGTAATGCCCCAAATCCAATCAGAGAAGTCTACAATACTGTGAAGCTGGTAAGCTCACAGCGGTGGAAACAAGTTTTCCAAAATTCTAATTTTCACTTGAAAGTTCAAGCTTTACCACTGAAAACAAATACAACTAATTGCTTTCCTTCAAGAGACAGGATCACTTTCTTTGCTGTCGAGAAAATACCTGCCCAATAACCAAGTCCGATTAATCATACTTGAATTTGTCCTTTCAAGTTATAACAATGGTGGTCTTTTAAAATTTTTTTTATTGTCGTTCAAGTACAGTTCTCTGCCTTTTCACCCCACCCCAGCCCAACACTCTAGCCCTCCCCACCTCCCTCCCCTGTTTCCATCTCCCCCTTATTGTCCATGTGTCCTTTATAATTGTTCCTGCAAACCCTTCACTCCTTTCCCCTAAAATTCCCTCCCCTCTCCCCTCTGGTCACTGTCAGCCTGTTCTCAATTTCAGTGTCTTTGGTTATATTTTGCTTGTTTGTTTGTTTTATTGAGCAGCACAATTTACAACAGCCAAGTGCTGGAAGCAACCTAAGTGCCCATCAGTAAATGAATGGATCAAAAGACTATGGTATATTTACACAATGGAATTTTATGCAGCAGAAAGAAAGAAGGAGCTCCTACCCTTTGCAACAGCATGGATGGAATTGGAGAGCATTATGCTAAGCGAAATAAGCCAGGTGGTGAAAGAAAAATACCATATGATCAAGTTATAACAATGGTGTTTCATGAAACAGAAGAGCCAGTTCAGTGGCAATGAAAACACCCACCCCAGGGCTTTTCCTCAAGACAATCCCCACGCAGTCAGGTGCTTTATGCTTCCTTCCCCTTTCATCACACAGACATTAAAGAAACGTTTACTCAAAGGGTCAAGATATAACCAAATCAATAATTTCCCACTCCTTCATCATGAACATTTTTAAGTGAAACTAGCTTTTTCTTGCCCCTGCAAAGATGTGGTGGTAAAGAGGACAGTGACTCACACTCAGGAAGGTGTGGCAATTTTACCCACACTGCTTTCATACCATCTCTGCTAAAGTCAACAGAGTAAAAGGCAAACAACACCTTAGTATGGTGATAAAAATAGTTTTGATTCCACAGACCCCCCGAGCCTTTGAAAACTGCTATTTTCAGAGATCCTAAAAGAAAGCTCTAGTGTTGTCCTGCTTCACTAGTTACTTGGCTACAAGATACCTCTCTTATTAGATTACAAAATTCTTTACAGCAGATAGTGACAGATAGGGTCTTTTAGATAGGGTGTAAAACAGGGTAAGACTCAAAGATTCAATCTTCACTGAAGGAGCAAATTCAGGATGCCATTCATACGTAGGGCACTTTAAGGACCAAAGCAAAGAGTAAAGCTCTAGGTCAACTCCAGAAATCCTACAACCTCTCTTCATTAAGACAGTGAGGACTATAATACGATGTACATCTAATCAGCACAGTCATTTTTAAAACTACTCACTTGATAGAAATCACTAGGCGCTCATAACAAGGGAACAGAGGGATAAGGAAGTGCTTCTAAGCAGGGGACACAGGCTCCAGGGGAACCAGTGATGTACAGGTTCTCAGAAAACTGTCAAAGTGTGCCAATTAACACCAATTATTACTTGTAGTTTCATTAGGTTTTCTGGTTCAGTGAGTTTTCTGCTGCATCAATTGACATCAATTATTACTTTTAGCTTCATTGGGTTTTCTGGTTCAGTGAGAGTAGGGAGAAGGATTTATGGGATCTGTCCTCAGGGGGAAATGACAGTCAGGATCTCTGGTTATGGCCTCTGACATTGAGACCAAGGTCTTTTGTGAGGCAGCTAGCCCGCATTCGGTGCTGTCCACTCTCGCTCCTTGCCCTGTGCTGGTCGGCTGTTTGTCATCACAGCGAAAGGAGAGTCACTAGGTACTGCTTACAGTATAAATCAAAAAGGACAGGGCTCTTTATTTTTCAAAGGTGGAATGATGATCACCAGAAGAATCCAAAACAAAAATTCATTAACAGTGCTTCCTCTGGGTGAGGGGAAATCCAGAATGAAAAAGAGAGAGGCTTTATTCTTTATTTTTCTGTGTTGTTTGAATTGTTTTCACCTTAGACATCTATTGCTTTTATGATATAAAACAATGGAAGTAACAGTTTTATAGACAAAAACCAAAAAGAGCCTGTGTGATTCATTTTAGCTGCAATAAGGAAAGGAAGACAGTGAAAAAGATTGCTCTCACCCAGGTGTGTCTTATGAGGGAGGAAAACTCTCCAAAGAAAAGAAAGGTTGAAGGCAACATTCAAGAATGGCTCCACCAAGAAGCTTGGCCTTAAGAAGCCAAAGATCCAACCTGTGAGGTTGTTTGCTCCTTCCCAGAGCAAGGCAGCAAGACGACCACAAGGCAGGTGAGGGCCCAGTCCTGGTGGCTACGATGGGAATGGCCCTAGTCCACAGAGTGATGTCAAGCAAAGAATACTGGCCAGAGCTCAGAACTGGCTGCAGAGCAGCCACCCAGTTTCCTCATCTTGCAGGGGGACAGAATTACCTTCACCTCACAGAACTGGGGCAAGGATAAAAGGATCGCTTGGGAGCCAGGTTTTCCATCTAAAAACTGTGAGGATGGACTACAAGGTTCCTTTACATGGGAGTAGTCTTGAATGAGTGAAACTATGTCTACCACTTGGAAAGACCCCTCCAACTGCCATATTTAAAGCATGGGTGACTTCATGGCTCATTGTTTAAGTCAAAACAAACTACTCTCCAAAACGGATCTTTTCTCACCGATTCTGAAAGGACTTTCCAGCAATATTGTCTCTGTAGGAATCAAACAAAACGTGGTATTGATCCCGGCTCCATTCCAGTACCACCTAGGGAAAAAAGAAGAAGAAAAAACAAAAAGAAACAATGTTTTATTTGCATCAAATACTACAGAGTTCATAACTTTCACTTCGTTGAGAATTGCTAAAGAAACAGGTAAAGCAATCAAAGTCCATCCATTACCCAGTGCCAGCCACATGCCAGATACTGTGCTCAATACAGATGCGGAAACTGCAACATAAGGATGGTTTACATACATGAGAATGAAAGAGGGAGTGAGCTCTGCCTTTAGTGCCAGACACAGCACCAACCCCAATGGCAGGCACGTACAGAGTATGCTATCTATTTGCAATAATATAATTGTATCAACTTGTGTCAACTTACTGAACTCAAAGAGAAGTGATTCTCCATCAATACTCCTATACCCAGAAGGTGGGGGAAAAGTTAGAATAGGAAACAAAGATTTCAAGCTCTACCCCTCCCCTTTTCTGCCTTGTCTGGAACATTGCAGGTGTGATCTTCACTGACCACCTATTCCCCCGCTTCCTCCTCCCCAATTTCCTGTAATTGAGAGGACCAAAAAACAAAAAAGAAATCACTATCTGGAAAGGAGGGGCAGGGATGAGCCATGTGGGTAGTCACCCCACCAGTGTCAGAAGCCAAGGACCACCCTCTCCTCCCCACTGGCCCACATTTAATTAAAACGTTCCACCCAGACCCCACCAGGGCATCTCATTCTGCCAGGTTGTCCTCTCTCACTTCTTGAGTGCATACCATCGCTTTAATAAATTTACTGTGCTTTGCTATAAATCCTTCTGTCACGCTCTCGCATCCTTCCTGGGCCATGACCAGAACCTGTTGAGGAGCCCAGTATCTGTTGAGGCCTCCCTTGGCCTCGGCCCGGGTGCTGCCCAGCATCAGGGAGGACACATGAGAGGGCACACTTCACAAACAGCTGAGAAATGCTGACGCGGTGTGTTGACACATCTTCCTTCATCAGATATATTAATCTCCCATCGCCAAACCACCTTCATGTATTAGAAACAATGACAGTAACAGCAAAGGGTCCTTATCTGACACAGTTAGGCGCACTGCTACTAGTCCGGACTTCTGCACCCTTAGATCTCGGGGGAGGCAGCCGGGTTATGACACAGGACACAGTTTTCACCCCAGCTCTGTCACTTTTATAGAGCTCTAATACAAGTTAATCTCTTTGGGTTGTTTCTTCATCTGTAAAATAAAGGGGATCTGACCAAACTGTCTTTGAAATCCCTTCCAATCCTAAAAGTACAGGGTGGGGCAAAAGTAGGTTTACAGAGTACGTGAAACAGTTTATTCTTGTGTTATTATTTATTAATTTTGTATTACTTTCCAAATGAACAACTGTAAACCTACTTTGGCCTACCCTGTATGAGACTAAAGGAGGCACAGAGCTGTGTAGCTGGCATGGTACACGGTGTGGTTTCTTCTGAGACCACACAGCAATTCCTTAGGATACCACGTCTCCTCTGTCTTCAGCCTCCTCTGGGTCTCCTATCCCTAGTTCTAATCCTGCCAACATTTACACTTGGGTCACTTCCATCACAACTATTTCCCTTTTCTGCTTAAATCAGTTCTCAACTAGACCAACTGTGGAAATCCTGCCAAACTCTTTTCTAAGTGAATGAGTAATGTGCTATATGAGAGGTCAAAAGGGACACTTGTAAGTTAAATAAAATTCATGTAAGGGTTAGCGTCAGATCATTTTCTTAATATGATCCAGGATGGAAAAGAGCAGAAATTTGAATGGGCAATTATGAAGTTACTTATTCTGGGGTAAGCCATAAAAATACAAGTATCTTCCAAACAAACAAACAAAAGACAAACTTGAACTTGCAATTAGATCTTGTTTTTAGACATTATTAGCAATCAACAAAGGACCAGAGGAGGGGTTAGAGAAATTCTTACAAAATCAAGTCTCTTTTTCCTCCACAAAGCCTTTCCACATTCTTCAGCCCAATCTGAATGCTTCCTTCTCAAAACTTTGAGTAACTTTCATCCGTATCACCTACTTGGAAATTAGCTACCCACTGCCTCGTAACATTTCTTGCCTTGCATTACTCACCTTTTTTATTGTTACTTTCTTTTCACCCCATGTTAGCATCTTGTCAGACCAATCAAGTTATAAACTGCTTCATTGTATTTATCATTAACTCATACTGAGAACAATTCATTGCACACTGTATTCTTCTTAGTAAATGTCAGGTTATAGCAGGAGTGACAGAAGAGATGAGTGGATTGGGGAATCTGGGACATCTCCTGGGAGAAACTCCCAGTTCTCCTACCAGTGGCTGTGTAACCTTGAGTAAGTTACAAAGTTCAGGCTTCAATTTTCTACACTCTGAACTTAAGTACAGAATCTGTTTCATTGGTTTGTTGTGCCGCTGTAATAGATAGTGATTCTCACGTGTCATGGGCAAGGAAAGTGTATGAAAAGCGTACTGGGCAAACTAGAAGTCATGGTAAACAAAGCATATCTTCCTGAACCATCATTTTAATAATGGCAAGACCTTTAAAGCATTATATTGGTAGTAATTAAAATTTTTATGAAACAAAATGAAAAATATAACGTGATTTTTGCAGATTAATAAATGGTTGGCCTTCAAAAAAGTCCTACTTGCCATGTTGAGCTGTTCCACCCCTCCCCATGTGTGCACACACACCGATCCTCTCTGCACTGTTCTCCTCGGAGTATTTACTTTTCTCTGCTTCTAAAGGTAGTTTGTTGGTAAAATTTAAGACACAGTGAACTAAAATACTGCTTAATAAAATACTACATGAGCTCTGAAATACATCATAAACTAAAGAATTGTAAAAATCATCTAAAGGTAGTTTACTGGTTAAAAATGTTTATCACTTTTAAGAGTCCATTTTAATAACCATGGCATTCAAGGTATTTATTTAAGATCAATTGTTCATCAGTTTTTACAAAATGGCTACCAACGTCAGTCTTAACAAGCTGATGGCAGAGGAGAAGGGATGGGGACATACATTCACCAAGCATCCTCATGCCAAGCACTCCTCCCCACTGAACCCCTGTAACAGGGGACTGACCACAGGCAGGTACAAGGGTGGCTCACCTTCCTAAGAGAAGCCCCGGGCCACCAGCAGTGTGTGGAGGGGCTGGGATCCTAATCAACACAACTCCCGAGCCTACGTTCCCGTTTAGCTCGGGCCAGGCTGCCTCCTCTGACAGTTATTTACACAGAGCTTTGTCAAGTACACATTTCAGAATGTGGTCACTCAGCTCCGAAACTGGTATGTGTATCATCCTTAATTCAGTGACCCAGACCTGTTTCCTCAGCATGTTCATATCTAAAGGACCACACTCACATAATACATTTGTGCTTTCCCTCAGTGTTTTCAGAATGTCTAACATCCCTTTAACTGGTTGGCACATACAAATGCTGAAATTTTCAGGTGATAAACTTTTTAAAATTATGGAACCATTAAACACATTAAAGATTTTTATGATTCCAGACAGGATCAATGCCTGTGGCTGAACACTAGTGAATGAGATGCAAGGCCCACAGTCCTTCGCATCAGAGGAATTCCTTGGTTAAGGAAAGGAGGAAGGTAATTAGTAAGAAGGGAAAAGGTATATAGCACCTATCTGCTCATCACCATTAAGATTCACAGTCAGAAGATGTGAGTTTCAATCTGACACTTATCGATAACAAAACCTAGGGCACGTCTCTATTCTCAATTTCTTCTTCTGCAGAATGAGGGCGAATGCTGCCTGTTTCACAAGACGGCTTTGATGAGTGAGCGAGATGTGGGATGAGATGTACAGGGCTGCACACCACCACCTGCGTGCCAGCTGTTTGCGTGCCGCTTAGAGACAGCATTCACAATTCTGCCATGTACTTTACCTGTTTAAATATGTGTTTACACCTCTGTGAGCAGCTCAAAGCCAGGAACTTGACCTCTTTTTATTTTTACTCCCAAATCCTTGCACAGAGCCTGGCACAAAATCAATGTTCCAGAATGAATAAATATGGCTACTAGTTTTACAAGGCAAACATCTTAGAACAGCTGACTGCTCCTGAGTTTCCCTCCAGAACTGTCTGCTCTCAGTTCCATTGCCAGAGAGTCAAGGTAAAGAGTAAAGGGCTACAAACATGGAGAGGCAACAGCAAGCCTAAGCACACAAGGATATGAAACTCTTTCTCTGTAAAAGCATGTGTCACTTTCTCAATTTTTCAAGCAAAGAAGTTGACATGATACACTATAGACTGAAGATGCTGGGGCTCTCTACCCTCAAGCAGTCTGAACTCTTAAGCCGACATAGCTTTTCATACATAGCTTTTTATACATTGATAATCATTGATTTATATTGTCCTACATTATAAAGATTCTTCCTAGTTCCCGAAAACGAAATTTAGTTTTCATTAAAAGGTACTAAGAAAGACTAAGATATGGATCTTAAAGATAGTTTGAGCTTTATCTTTTCTACTAACCCTACACCTCCTTTGCTATCAATCAGGAAGTGCTATCTGCTGGTCACCAGATGCACTGTCTAATCACATCTGATCAAACATGCTCGTTTTGTTTTCCTGTGTTGGCCCATAGCTTATAAACAACAGAAATTTATGTCCCACAGTTCTGGAGGCTGGGAAGACTAAGATCCAGGCACCCACAGAGCTGGTATCTGGTGAGAGACAGCTTCAGGTTCACGGCCTTCTGTGTCACCTCATGTGGTGGACCCGGCCCAGGAGCTCTCTGGGGTTTCTTTTATAAGAGCATTAATCACACCCATGACCTAATTACCTTCCAAATGCCTCACCTCCTAATAATACCACATTGAGGATAAATAAAATGACTTGACTCAAATCAAGCAATAAATTGGCAAGAGATAATGCCAGTTTCCACAAACAAATACACCTTCTTTCAGGCTTTTGTACAATTACAAAAATCAATGTTGAAAGCCTGCTGATTCTGAAGCACTGGATTCAATGTGGTATTTTTACCTGGACTCCTACATAGTCTCCTGCTACCATTCTCTTCCACCTGCAATTCACCTTCCACAGCACCTCTAGAGCAATCGTTCAAAACACAGATCACAATCCACTCTCTTGCTTAAAATCGTTTGAACGATCCCCATTTTCTTCAGGACAAATTAAAATTTCTTAGACTCGCTCAGTAGGCAAGCCCTAAACTGGCCATTGCCTGCCTCTCCAGCTTCAATCTTGGGTATGCTTCAGCCCTTCAGAACTACTTTTGTTCCTGGAAAGTGACAGTGCCTCTCATACCCATACCTTCACACCTATGGCATCCTTCACTTAAGAAAATGGAGGAAGGGGGCCTCAGCCACCTCTTCAAGATCAAGCTCAGATGTCACTGTCTGAGAAACTGCCAGATACACCTATGTCTTCAACTTAATTTCTCACAACGTGTTTTAAGTTTGTCTATCTGCTTGTCCATCTCTCTGCCTGGAGAGTAAATTCGAGAGCCGGAAAAAACTGAACCATCTTAGCTAGTGTATCTCTCCACACCATGCCCCTCTCCTTTCTTGGAGAGGGAATAAAAACTTTATTAAAAAAAAAAACACAAAAAACAAAACCTGAGCCATCTTTGTGTCTCTAGTAGAGTAGTTGGCCCACAGCACACACCTCCATAAATCTCCTCCAAATGAATACCCTCCGAAATTGTGGTAAAGAAGCTTTATCCAATTTGGAATCAATCAGAGACAAAAATGAAGTTAATGGAATGAGGTAATGAAAGGGGAAGGGGGAGAGAAAGGTAAATCAAGAGAGAAATAAAATCAGAACCTAAAAGAAGAAAATTTTAGGATGCAATTTTAAAGTAGGCAATATGGTTTAAGTCTAATTGCAGAATTCATTTGGCTCTCCCTGAATAAGTATGACCTAATCTGTAACATTTCTGAAAGATCACATTTTTCCTTTTTAATTTAGCACATGTATGAATCACACACATAGGCTGACTAATCCCCTGCTAAAGATACTGCATGTGGATCATAAGATTGGAACAATCAATCTAAAGAACAAATAAAAATCTCTGTGCTCAAAAACTTCAAATGATACATTGTGAATATATAACCTCTTAGAGCTACACTTATTTGTTACATTTTAGAAGGAACTAGAACAACATATGGTATTACAAGGTGCCAGCTATATGAAGTTAATAATGTACTTACTCCCTCTGCTTTCATATCAACCATAATAACCAAAGCACAGTCAGGTAGAGAAATCACTGTAAATTTTTTTTTACAATGTTTACTCAGTTTCTAATGAAAGACTAATATATTCTTCAGCATGACCCTGGTATCAGCCAAGAAGGAAGGTCTCCTGCTGCTGTGTTCATAAGCATCATAGCCCAGGGAAGAACAGTCCTGACACAGGACAGTTGCATTTAATTAGCATTTACTGGACACCCTGCACACCCTGCATGATAAGGCATCATGCAAGCTATCTTAGGCATCTCATTAAAACCATTTTTCCTCATGAGGCTCTATCATAATCAGTGAACAAAAATAAACTTTTATAAGCATTTCTTCAACAAATATTCACTGAGTACCTAGAATTACGATCTGGGCGGGCAAATGAACTTGTCTATCTTGACTTTATTGCCTATGTTCATTGTAGCATTATTTACAATTGCCAAGATTTGGAAGCAGCCCAAGCGCCCATCAGTAGATGAGTGGATAAAATAATGGAATATTACTCGGCTGTAAAAAAGCAGAAAATCTTACCCTTTGCAACAGCATGGATGGAACTGGAGAACATTATGTTAAGTGAAATAAGCCAGTCAGAGAAAGACAAGTACCATATGATTTCACTCATATGTGGAATCTAATGAATAAACTGAACTAATATGCAAAATATAGACAGACTCATAGAGAGCAGGTTGACAGCTCCTGGCAGGGAGTGGAGGGCGGGTGGAGAGATTGAGCAAAACCAGGGGAAAAAAGGAGAAAGACCTCATGGACACGGACAATAGTGCAGTGACTTCGGGAGGGATGGGGATGGGTGGGGATGAAAGAAGATATGGGGGGTAAATGGTGATGAAAAAAATCTAAAAATAAATAAATAAAGACTAAGTCAAACCAAATACAACTATCAAATTACTACATCAAATTAAAAATATATATTGAATTGTCACTGAAAGATTTATGAGGGCACATTTGAGCTCAGTTTCACAAAAGTCCTTATTAATACACCCAGATAAAGAGCTCAACAAGATGTTAAAAATGGAAACAACCCACTTTTACATCTTCGAAAAAGGTGACTTTCAACCAGTGTGCCTCAAGAATTTTTAAATCCTGACTAATTTAGTCAGTGGCACTGACCTCTTTTCCCTTAGACTGTCAAATTCAAAAAATGACAATAGCCAACACAACAATAGCCATTCCAGTGTGAATGAATCAAAATTATACCTATTTTTTTGTCAGATTGGCAAAAAATATGTATTTTTTGGTGTGCTGCAGCATTTTAGTCATTAGTTTACGTGTGGCATGAGATGAAAAGGTGTTGGGAACTGCCCTGCCTGGTTTCAGAAGCTGTAATCACTGTGGCTAAGGCTGAGTAGAGGACCTTGGGACCACAAGCCACTTAGGAGACAAAGCTTATCTTCCTTGTAGGGGCACCACCTCTGCCCCCTTTCTCTTCACCCTGCTTGGCCCCGAGCGGATGACTGGTTAGCCAATGATGGGTAAGATTCCTCAAAAGAGGGATGAGCTAAGATAGGAACAGTTGTGAAGGGGCCCGCAGGAAAGGACTTGGGGGGCTATAGAAAAAGGGGGTGATGGACCCATGCCCCTCCACTTTGACATAGCCTGAGTCCTCATTCTGTCTGCAAGAAGTCTCCTAATCTCTTGGCTGCCTTACTTCCCCTGCCTGACTTAAGCCTGAAACAATGCCTTAAGCCTGAAACAATGCTGGAGGTGGGTGCAGCCCATGCTGGAAAGGGCTGGTTCCCTAGGTGATCAGGCGTAAGAAAGAATGCATAAAATCCTATGAAACCTACTTTGCTAATACCCTCAATTTAAATGATAAGGGTCCAAGCAAGAAGTGAGTTTGTTCCCCAAAGTTTTATGGCCCTTTAACTATCTGATCCTGACTCAGAATAAGCTCTGAGTTCTTTGAACGTTATCTATTGTTTAATCATTTCTGCCTGACAAAGATTGATGAGCTTTACGTATACACCCTGTATTCCTGTGCAAATGGAACCCAATAAAAGCCTATCAAGGCCAGGGTCGAGGCACTCTCCTCTTGAGAGAGAAGTCGCGCATCCCTTTTCCTCCACAGAACTCGGTAGTCCGTGTGAATTTGTCTTGTCTCATCCATAATGCTGAGGACCCCAGGAGCTGGGATCGGAGTCAAAAAAGGTTGGAAATCACCGTTCTAGAACGGGTGAAGGGTTAACAGCTATTACAGTCACAATGTCAATGTTAAGGACGAGGAAAAGAAATGGGTTTTGACTCAAGCCAGTGTCTAGGACATCTGTTGCTTTGGCTTCTTTTGATAACAGCCTTGTGATTTCCCTCTGGGGAACTCTTCTCAGATCATGTGGTTCACTTGACACTGACAGCCCGTTAGCTCTGGGGATGATCCACGTGGTTACTGAGGGCACAATAAGGGCACTCATTCCCTGGGTGGGCAGGCCACCTGGGTCCAGCTTGCACTATGAGAAAGAAAAGCTGTCTTTTTGCTGGGCTTACTAAAACGGTAGTTCACAAGCTGGAGTTGCTGACAGCAGTCTTTGCTCCCATATGGGAAGAGCTTGCCTGACAACTAAACCAACAGAGGGAAAGAACAGGGACAAAAAGAGATTCCTGATGATATCATTTGGCAACTCAATCCAACCCTGCCAGAGTTCGACCCTATAATTTTTCAAATACACCAGTCAAAAAACTATATTTTCTCTTAAGCCACATGTCAGTTGGGATTCTGTTGCGACCAAGTGCTGCTGACTAATACCAGGAGCAATCTGAAACCACTAATAATTTGAAAAGAAAAAGTTCCTATCTCCTTGTAAAAGTCTCAACTTCCTCTACAATGCTTCAACCCATAATTTTCTTCCCTTCCTCTGATTTTCTAAGTGATTACTGGGTACCTACTCAGGCATTCAATTTCCTACTCCCTTTGTTGTTACTCAGTCCTCATGGCCTCATCTCAACTACACCAAGATGGTTAAGGATGAGCTATCTTTGTATCTTTGATAGCACCTACCACCCTATGAAGTACAATCAGACCAATCATTTATGAGAATGAAAAGGTAACTACAGATGGTCTGCATCAAAGTAGAAAACTTATACTTTTACTGGAAATGAGCTTGAAGTGATGTTGGTTAAGGTCACCTCCATTCATTCGAATGCTAAGAATGCCTCAGGGAATAAGACAAGGTCCCCGCTTTGACAGCTAGCTGTGCTGTGGATCTCTCCCAAACCCCTCCAAAGACAGAGACCATTTCATGTTATCTAGGGGCCACTGGCATTTTCTCTGAAGCACAAAGTCCATTACGTTATAGTTCACGCTTTTTCATGTGAAGCATCCAATAAATGCATATTCACAAAGCAGTAAAGCTAAAAAGGGAGTCTTGTCTAGATGTTTTAAATATTATATTTAACAATGAAAGCTTTCCCCTCCCCCACAAAAGAAACCTACACAAAAGAGTTAAAAGTGACTGCTCCAACCCAGCCTACAGCTGGAGTGACGCACTTTGAGAACCACTGAGGGGCAGTCACAGTGGAGCCAGAACCAGGCCAGGGGCTATCACCCGACTCTCCGACTCTCCGGCCAGGCATCTTTCAACTTTACCCATTTCCTGCCTTTGGCAAAGAACACACTTAAAATATATTTGTGCAGTAAGTGAACCACTCAAATACAAACTTAGTAATGAACCTCTTTCTTGAAGCAGCCAGTATGAGAAACTGATCACCACAGCCGAACATAACTTGAGCTGGATCCAGTTTTCCAGTTGAGCTGGATCTTCTTTTTCTCCGGACAGTAATCTCATTAATATGAAATGGCGGTGGGAAGCGCGTGAGCAAAAGGGACCAGGGAGGCCAGGGATAGTTACTACCCACTGTGGGCAGATTATGTGAGAACCTATCTCCTATCTGGCTACATCGTGGAAGTTAAGTTTTGGATATTTGTTCCCATACTTAGTGCACATAAGGAGGTGATGTATTTTACACACACGCACCAAGCACACAGATACATACATACATACCCAGCAGTGATCCACAATCCTTTATTCATAATTCTGAAATCCAAAAAGCTCTCAACAGTGAAGATCTTTTTGGGTCTTATTTGGCAGTGAAACTTGACCTGACCTGAACTTATTTGGTAGCAAAACTTGGCCTGAACTGACTTGAAGTTATTTATAGTCTTTATTTTCCTCACTGTGTGTGAATAGTCATACATTCCACTGTAAAAGATACTGATGTTTAATTATAAGGTCATTCAGTAGTTCCAGAAGTTTCAGATAAGGGATTGTGGATTTGTATATATATAATGTATATAAATAATTCAACCAGGTAATGATGGCCCCGATGTAACTTTTATTTCAAAAGCATGTTTTAAAGTCTATACAATATCAACTGACAAAGGACAAATATTTAAAATTGGGACTTTCCAAGCTAAAAAGAAAGCCTAGTTAAGCTAGTGCTCCTATTTGTCAATGAGGAAACTAGACTTCCAGAGGGCACCTGATTTGTCCAAGGCAACTAGTGTACAGCAGACAAGTTCCCACCTGCTACCCTCACCCCAAGGCAATGAACTTCAGTGCACATTAGAAGCACCTCCCACCCCCCAGCCCCCATGGATTTGGATCCAACTCTGTTTTTGCTTGATCAGAGTTCCCAAGGGTTCTCCAGAAAATACTTAGAAATATTTCAAAAAATACTCCCCTCCCTCAATTCCACTTTTTTTGTCTCAAAATTTGGGTAAGTGTACAAATAGCTTATCAAGTCAGCACCACCACGTACTCTAAGATGGAAGGAAAAAATATACTATGAATTCACTGTTAACAATGACAAATAAAAGGATAGTCCTTTTATCGATTATAATTAGTGAAGTTTTTAACAAGTTGGTAATATTAACTGTATGATGACAGTATTCTATTTCAAGAGTTTATTTCAAAATAAGGATTAAGGACAAAAAACAGATGTTGATAATAATAATAATAGTAGCAGTATTTACTACTGTTTCATGAGAGTCTGTTATGTGCCAGGAACTGCAGGTGGTACTTTACATACAGGTCTTTCTTAGTCTTCACTATCAAACCAGCAAGGAAAGTATTCTTGCCTCCATTTTAAAGATGAGGGAACTGAGGTTCAGAGAAGTTAAGTATCCTTTCCAAGATCATTCAAAGGAGAGCCTGGGTTGTTTGAGAGACCAAGAAATGTGCTTAAGACTACAGCTCTAGACCCATCTACTGCTTTGGCTTGAGGCCCAGCTCTGCCATGAACTGGCTGGATTAACTTGTGCAAGTACATTAGTTTCATCATCTGTAAAATGGGTGTAATAATAGTACCCATCCCACAGGGGTGATGTAAGGATTAAATGAGTGAATGTATGTAAAGCAGTTAAGAGAGGGCCTGGAACCTGGCAATCTCTATGTATTAACTATCACCATGATCAATACTGGCACCAGCATTCAAAACTAGATCTGCCTAATCCAGCAGTTCTTCTTGTCTACTGTGCTGGAAAAGTGACATTGAGCCAGCTGTAGCCACCTCCTGTGACACCTGTTGATGTTCTCCGCCTCTCATTTATTTCACCTGTTCCCAACTTTAAAGTCTGTAGTCATTTCAAGATTGACAAAAGTCTTTCTTTTGGTAAATAACCAGGCATCAACATACAAAATAAAAACTTCTAACAACTGATGCCTTTAAGTCACTTTCACGCTGTAGAGTTGTTAATAAACAGCTAATTTAGATTACTCAGGCCCCAAAATAACCTTATCAGCAATTAGACACAACTATGCATAGATACATTCACTATATTAAGTTGCAACACATGAAACAAATACAGAACTGCAGGTGGTATATTACACATTCCACACTTACAAGTCTGGGACACTTTCTCACCCTTACTTATAAAATTTATTTTTATTAGCCCCTAGACCAAAAACTACCAAAAGTGTATACTTGGAGATCATACCACATAATTCATCCATCCATTCATTCATTCATTCATTCAACAAATATTTAGACTGCATACTCTGGCACAGGGCTTGTGCTGGGGTTATAGTAATTAAACAGTAGACAGTACCCTCTCTTATAGAGCTTACAATCCAGTATGGGTACAGACTTCAAACAAAAGTATACTGTGGCATTTCTAAAAACCATTGTGCTAATTTTAAAAACTTGTTTCAACTTCCTACCATATCCACTTATATATATGCACATAGAGACAGATTTCTAACAACTTGAAAATACAATTTTTCTCCTGGTTGCTATAGAGGCATTTTAAAAAGCGGTGTTCTCTAAAATCACATATATGTACTCTTCTAGTTCTGACCTACTCATAGTTACAGTACACCTGTTTATGATAAAGAATACTGTATTAGACCATCAATAATAAACTATCCAACCTAATTCAGTCACAAAAATGTGTAAAGCGTATATCCAGAAGCGTACAAAAATCTATTAAACTTGGGTGTTTCCACCTCCCAAACCTGTTGCTTGGACCCTCTGAGGAATTCACAGTCTGACCCAACTGCTTTATTGTATATTAACAACGAGCAGATCCAAAAGTCCGGGCTCATGTGATCTGGAGTCTAAATTATTAGCCTATCCCATGCCCCACTGGTTCCCAAGAGGTTAGGCGCTGGAGTCCAATATCATTAAGGTGTCCTGGTCACGTGAAGTGGTCCTAAACTTCTGGTGATCTCCGGACAGGGAAACAGGTGTTTTTGGAGCTGTCAAGAGATATCTCTACCTGCCTGTAGGGCTAACTGCTGATGTATAGTTGTCTCCAATGACAGAGTCTAAGTGCACAAGTCCCCTTGCACACATAAATCCTTTCAATTTTGGGCCAGTACACTCTCTCCATTGCAAATTAACGTGCAAAAACATGCATGCCTTTGGGAGAACCTATATTAAAAAGATTAAAGTGCCTTTGTCAAAGGTGAAAAGATTAGAAGGGTGACAATCCGAGGAGGAAAACTGTAGGAGAGGCAAGGGATGAGAATTTAGGAATGGGACGACAACAACTCTGGGTCCCGGGAGGGGACTTCGTAAAGGATAAGGCCTGCAGGAGAAAGACCAAAGTCCTGGGGACCCTGAAGAATGCACCTGGTGGGAAAGGGAATCAGTAGAACGAGAGCCTATCCCCCCCACCCCAAACCGCCCGAAGAACGGAACCCATCAACCCAGATGCTGAAACCCAATCGGAGTCCTCCGCGCCTCCGGGGAAAGGGCAGGCGCTGGGACATGTCGCTGGAACGGCTGGGAGCATAGGGGGGCAAGAGTCAAGCGAGCTAGGGCTTGGGGCGCCCCGAGGCTGGGCGAGGGCTGCAGGGGGACGGGGGCCGCGGGGTCTCGCGGGTTCAAAGCCCCCTGGTGGGAGATCGCGCGCCGCTACTCACCTCTCCGAACTGGAAAGCGGAGACGATGGTGACAACGACGCCCACGAAACAGACGTAGAGCCCATACCTGTGGGACAGGCAGGTATAAGTCTGTCTCTGCAGGAGCTTGAGCAGCATCACCTCGGCCGCCGCCACGCTGAGCCCCGAGGAGCCAGAGCCAGAGCCACCGCCTCAACGAGCCGCCAATCAGCGGCCCCAACCGGGCGGCCTCGCTCAAGTCACAGCCTCCAGCCACCGAGCATTGTCGCTTCGGGGACCGACGCCGCTGGGCTCCACGCCGCGGCTGCCGCTTCCGGGAGCCCGGAGCCCACGCCCTCGGCGCGGCGGAGGCGGACCTGCAGCCGGCTAGGCGGCTGGTGCCGCCCGGGCCTGGCCCGGCTAAAGGCGGTGGCGGTGGCAGAGATGGGTCCGCCAGCGCCACCTGGAGGACGGAGGGGCGGAGGGCAGGCGAACGCCCTTCCAGTCTGCGCGTGCGCGGCAGGCGACCGGAGAGGACCGGTGTCTGCAAGGACTCTGTCTCAGGCCGCGTAGTATTGTCATGGATATTTTGGTGCGCACACTCCTTCCCGCCTTTACAATATTTGGGAAATTATAGTTCATAGGGTTCCTTTCCTCTCAGGCTTTCTAGCCATATTGCTTGAAATAGAAAACTCTTGGGCCAAATGTACCTAAACCAAATTTTATTTATTATGTGTTTAGTGTCTCATGCCTAGCATAGAGCTTGGTGTCATTCAGGAATTAACTAGACTTGGCCACCGTTCCCAGGGATCCTAGTTGAGGAGATAAACACGTAAACCACTAAGTACAAAAAAAAGTTATGATAGAAACAGGAATGGTTTGTTATTTCCACTTTGGCACCAGGTGATTTCTAGGAGGGCCTAACCTTGGTGCCTCTTACATTTAAGAGATTTTTTTTCCAATATATCCTAGTTAATATGATTTTTGGCTTAAATCTAGCCACCCTGGGAAACAATACTCTTACCCAGTGTTACCATTATTCATAGCATTTTTAGAGTTATCTTGAGAACTAGTTTCAGGATATACGCAAAATAGGCTCTCAACTGGATGGTCAAATGCAAGGAACGGACTTGGAAAAGGGATTACCTTTGCTCCAATTTAAAGTAAAGTGTTTCCACTTTTCAGTCAATTCTTTTAATCCTTCCTTAGGAGAAGTTGATACATGTTATGCATACATGGCAAAGATTATGGCAGTCATACAATACACTTGCAAAGTTCCAAGGTCTTTTAAAGCATGGTCGCAGATCTAAAACCATCTGTCATTCAACAGGACTCCCTTAAGATATTTGTTTCCACAATAACGATGGCCAACATCTACTTAGCATCCACTGGGGACTGGGTCATCTAATCCTCACAACCACATTCTGAAGTAGATAGCATTATTATCTCCATTCTACAGATGAAGAAAGTGAGGTATAAAGAAGTTAAATAACTCTAATAATACACAACCAGTAAATGACAGAATTGAGATTTGGACAGGGTTGGGATTAGGGAGAGATGAATCCTGCAAATGTAAGGTGAGATTCTTTGTTTAAACTTTTGATATTTTGCTGTTGTGGCTCAGTGGATTGAGTGCGGGTCTGCAAACCAAAAGGGTGCCTGATTTCATTCCCAGTCAAAGCACAGGCCTGGATTGCAGTCCAGGCCCCCAGTAGGGGGCGCAGGAGAGACAACCACACATTGATGTTTCTCTCCCTCTTCTTCTCCCTCCCTTCCCCTCTCTAAAACTAAATAAAAATATTTAAAAATCAAAAAATAAAATTTTGATATTTTGTTTTTTACATTAATTTTGATTTTTTAAAATATTGCATTAAAATATTATTTATCTTGTTTAGTGAGTTCTTGGCTTGCCCTTAATTTTGCACCCAAGGCAAGGTCCTTACTCCCCTAGTCCTGGACCCTAGTCCTGGCCCTAGAACCTGTGCTTCTAAGAAAGTACACTTTGTTGTAGTGCAACTTACTTTTAAATTTTTTCTATCTTTTTATGTTCCCATTAGAGTGCCTCAAGGATGTAAGAAATATTGTCAAAGTCCTCTGGAGAACTCATTCTTGCTCACTCTCCCTCCTGAGCCAGTATGGTTGCACTTGAATAAAATAAATGTGAATGCAATCTGATACAATTATAGTAGCTACCTTATAGAGATAATAGGACAGTTAAATGAAAGAGTTCATAGGGCATTTTGAGTGTTAGAATAGTTAAGAAAAGAATACAGTTTTTGACTTTTTTCTATAAGCAATGAGGCTTTTTAGCAGAATGAATTTATTAAATATGCATGTCAAGAAGATTAATTTGCCAGTATGAAATTAATAGAAATGATGTTAAACTATCAGTATCTGAACAGTGGGAAAAATCGACAGTGGCATCTCACTTATTTAGAAATCTTGTAACCACCAACCTAAAAGATCCAGAAAAACCAAGAAAACAAAAAAAAAAAAAAAAAAAAAACCTGTCAGAAACCCTCAGAAATCCATGACAGAATCCCTCAGTCCCTCTCTTAAAATCTGATAAATATAATTCTGAGGAACTCTGTTCTCTGGCTTCTTAGTCCATACCAAATCAGAAAATATTAAAAAATTAGGAGCTTCCTTGACCATTCTTCCCCAAGCAAGAAGTGACTAACAGATCATCTTGAGGAAAAATGAGAGAGAAAAATTTTGTTTTCCCCCTTAGCTGGTGTGGCTCAGCGGATTGAGTGCCGGCCTGCCAACCAAAAGTCACTGGTTGAATTCCAAGTTGGGGCACATGCCTCAGTTGCAGGCAGGTCCCCAGTTCAGGGTGTATGAGAGGTAACTGATCATGTATCTCTCACATATCAATCTTTCTCTCCTTTTCTTTCTCCCTCCCTTCCCTTCTCTCTAAAAATAAATACATAAAATCTTAAATAAAAAATGTTTAAAGAAGTCAAACTGTTTTAAAAAGTATAACTGTGTTGGGGTCAATGGTGTCGAGGCAAGAGCAGAGAGATACAAGGGAAGCACAAGTATCTCCAAGTGCAATAGGATAATGGGTCATACGGTGGTGAACTCAATCTTTGAGAAAAATTCAAGTAATGTTTAGTGTTTATTTATTCATCATTTACCAAGGAACACTCTCTGCTAGGCATTTTCCCTGGCACTGAGTCTACCTAGTAGTAATGGAGGTACCTGCAGGGATGACCTCAGAGAAGACACAGTTCCTGCTCTCCTGGAATTTACACCCTAGAGGGATGATAAGAATTAAGTTAGTATTGCGAGGGGAACTAACCTAGCCTGGAGATCAGGGAATGTTTCTTGGAGGAGGTGATGCTGAAACCTAGGCTTGAAGACAAAAGAGGAGAGGGTGGGAATGAAAGTGCATTCTAGGCAGGTCTGGCATGTTGAAAGCTCTAATCTAAGCCAAGAGGGGCTGGAGGTGCAATAAGGTGGAGCTGAAGAGATTGGCAGGGCCTTAAAGGCCATATTAAGAATAAAGAACTTGATCCTAAAGATAACAAAGAATTTTATAAAAACAGAAAAGAGACACAATCAGAAAGAAATTTTAAGAATCACTGCAACTGTGGTGTGGAAAATGTATTGAAAGGGACCCAAGCAGTTGACAAGTGATTAGGAAGAGTCTACTTGCCAGATAAAATTCAGAATACCCAGTTAAATGTGAATTTCAAATAATATTTTTAGTATAAGTATATTCTGTTCAATATTTTGGACTTATATGAAAACAATGTTATTTATCTGAAATTCAAATTTAACTGGGCATCCTATATTTTTATTTGCTAGCTCTGGCATCCTTTGTAGGAAGCTCCTGGAGAGTCCAGGCAGGAGGTGACAGTGGCTCAGAAGAGAGGCAGGACAATGTCAGGGAAAGAATCCTAGGTGTCTGCAGTCAACTGAACTGTCAAAACTTGTGAATGATCAGATAAGGTAAGGAGAGGGCATCAACTGTGACTCAAAATTTTGGCATGGACAGCTGAGTGGATAAAAGTGCTGATTCTCTAGATGGGGGCACCAGAGGAGTAACGGGCATACAACGCATATTTTAGACATATTGTCAAAAAGGAATAATAACTGATGATAGGGAAAAACTCTGGGTTTAATATCTTAGGCTCTGGTAAACTATGACATTTACAGAAGCAGATTATCTCATTCCCAAGATACTAGATAAAGAATCACTGTATTCTTATTATTGTGAAGTTTTATTTTCAATATGTGCTTTTCTAATAGTTTTTTTACATTAAATAAAAATTTCAAACATAATAAAAGCCTCTCTGATTAAAAGGTTAATTTTTTGCTAGTGCATAAAAAAGAATAGTAAACATAAATCATGTACGATAGACTGTGGCCTAAGATAATTTTTAGTTGATCAACAAGTTCTTAAAAATATTTTATTTTTTTAAGATTTTGTTTGTTTGCTTTTAGAGAGATGGGAAAGGAGGGGGAAAGAAAGGGAGAGAAACATCGATATGTGAGAGACATCAACTAGTTGCCTCTCACACACCTGGCCCACAGCCCAGGTATGTGCCCTGCTGCGGAATCAAACCAGCGACCCTTTCGTTCTCAGGCTGATGCTCAAGTCACTGAGCCACACCAATCAGGGCAAAATTATTTTAAAATGATGAGATTTCACTGACAAATCCTAATCCTAATTTCCAGTTTCTTTTGAAAAATGGAAAAATCTGGCCAAACCGGGACCAAGTTTCCACATGGCAACAATCAGCTGTGGCTAAAGTAGGGACTTCCTGCCCGCTTCCTATGACGTGTGCTCACCATGATTCATTTCACTGTGTTTCATTTCCCCATCTTGAGCTTTAGAGTCAGCTGACATTTATCATAGTGCTTGTACTGTAATTTATTTTACAGGTGAGAAATATTTCTTTACACACTTTATCAAAAGTGGTAAATGGAAGGCAGAGAGAGCCATATGATTCAAGTAAAAAGGTGAGAGGGTTTTGCATGTATGTGCAGAAATTAAGATATTCTTTTTTTCATGAGTATATTCTTATTGTGTTTGTGACACCCAGCCTGTTACATTACCTGTCTCAGTGACATTATCTGCTTGGTACTTAAGTATGTGATGCCCTCACTAAGTCAACATCTAAGATTGTTGACTAACAGTTTGAAGTTTGTTGAAATGAAAACCAAGGTAAGATTCATTAAGCAAGATTTTTTCTTTCTTCTCCCATTGCTCAGCAGTTCTAAGTTTCTTGCTCCCAGAAGGTAAATCCCAGGATGAACACAATCTTATCAAAATCAGTTAGAATGCTGCAAGAGATCCTCAGAAATGTTAATGGCCCACTTGAGACAAAGATGTAAGTTGTATTGTATCATCAGGGCCTTCAGGTAGAAGAGGAGATTTAGACAGTACCATCTGATGGAATAAAGCCAGAGCACTTACGTGTCAAGGGGTTTGCAATAACTACATTTCATTTCAAGACACAATTTTTTTCCTTTCAATACTTTATTAACACCCCGGGTCTGTCTTGCTACCTCTCACTCCAGAAGATGAGGAATGTACCTGATTGGCAAGGTTGAGAGGAACTGAGGAAGTCTGCCAGGGACAGGAGACCTGACGTCCTATCTGGCCTGGGCCAGGACCAGGGCCTGGAAAGTCTGTCTCCCTCAGGGATGAAATATGGACTGTCCACTTGTTCGCAGAAGTAAAACAACATTCTCCATTTAACTTGATCAGTGTGAAAGCTGACGCTTTGATCTCCATCACTCTGTACCTTGCACAGCTTTCATAACTGGTTCAGGACTCAGAAGACAAGGAGAACGCTTTTACTGGGCCCTAAAACATCAATCATCTTTCTGTCTCCTTTTGCTTAGCCTTGATGAAAAATGAACAAGCAAAGTAAACAATTCTAAACGAAAGGAACCTCTTGCCCCAGGCCTACAAAACATACATGCTGTACATAGAGGTGGTGTACTTGAAAGGCCTTACAGTGAGCTGATAAGAAAATTGAACCTAAACAAAGAGCTTTAGCTATTAACAGAAGATTAAGCAAAGCTGAAAAAACTGATAAGTCTATATTTATCTGAGTCCTTGCTTTATTCAAGGTACAAAGAGAAAATGTTCGCATTGTGAAATGCTTTTCCTTTTCAACTTTAGGCTTGAAAAACTTGCTTGTTGTCAAGAAGTGTATTTTGATTCTGTCCCTCCCTCTTTCCAGAATAAACAGTGTGTGTTCACAAAGCACATGCCTGTGCATGTGACCTCGTCCCTTTCTTTCTTTGTTCTAAAAAAGAAAGCCAGGACAGCTTTCAGTTCTTTCAGAAATAGTAAATAAAACAGAATTATTAAGAAATTTAATTATCTGATAGAATGCCAAGAGCAAAAACATAGTATGTCCCATTCTTTTTTGTGTGTGTGATTTCAAATTCATCATGTATATAGAAAACAAATATACATAATTTTTATATAACTGTGACTACAATTCTATTCATTTGATATTTACTTGTGGGGCTTTTTTGGTATGTTTTATCAACAGAATATGAGCATCATAGAAGCAGGAGATGTGCCCATCTTATTCATAAGGTATTCATAGTCCCACCCTTAGCATTGTCCTTGACTGTAGTAGCCAATTGATAAAAATGTATTATATAAATGTTTATCTTTTACACTGATAAAAGTACTAGAGTTGCCAACTACTAACGTTTTGGTGGATAAAAATGTTATTAAAGAAAATTATAGAGAGAACAACTCTAAATTTTGAAGCAGAACTGACTTTGAAAACTGTCTGGGCCAGGGTCAAATATTTTGGTTTGGGGGATTTCCAGAAATTCACTCAAGTCATCTAGGTTTTAAATTTTCTGCTCTAGTTATTGTTATTTTCTCTCTGTTTCATTTGTGCATTACTTCTTTGTATCTTCTCAATTTTTTTCTAAATAATTTTTTTTGCTTGCTCTTTGGCTCATTCTATTTTCCTGTGGTTTTTTATTTCATTGATTTGTGCCTTTATCTTTGTAACTTCCTTTCCTCCTATTTGAATTTGCCACAGGGTTCTCTCAGTGGCGCCACCATGAGGAACATGTGAAACCAAAAACAAATTCTAAAAGCTGCATTCTAAGTTCCCTTGCAATGTGAACAGCTCTATTCCTTCCTTGGGCCCATACGACGCCCTTTGAGTTCTTAACTTAAAGCAGTGGCATTACAATTGCAATTGAGATGAGGCAGAACTAGTTTTATTCATGTTTCGTATCTCACTTCATGTTGATCTAGATTCAATAGGTAAAGTTATTCTTTTTGGCTTTATTTTCACTTCATAGTGGGCAGATTTACTGCTAATTAATTTGGGGAATTTTTCTCTAGATAAGCTAGAAACATGCTTTTATAGTAAAACAAATTTCTCTGAAATCTTAATTAAACAAGAAGTCATGGGTCAAAACCTCAGTGTGTATTGTGCAATCACACAAGGTTTTTGCTTCTATTTCCATTTTCCATCCTAATTTTTTCAATTTCCTTCAATATTCTCTACCTAACATTTTTTTAAAAATCAACTTTATTGAGGTACAATTTACATACCATGAAGTTGACCCATTTGAGGTCAACAATAGTCACCATAATCCTGTTCCATTATGCCCGTTTGCAGTTAATCCCCACTCCCACCTCCAGCCCTAGGGAACCACAGATCTGCTTTCTGTCTCTCTAACTTTGTTTTTTCCAGACATTTCTAGAATATGCAATGAAATCATACAGTATCTAGGATGCCTAATCTCGTGTGTCTGGCTTCTATCACTTAGCATGATGCTCTGAGATTCATTCATGTTGTAGCATGCGTAAGTATTCATTCCTTTTCATTTCTGAGTAGTATTCCATTGTACACTTATCACATTTTGTTTATCCATTCACTGGTTGATAGACATTTGAATTGTTTCCAGTTTGGGGCTATGGTGCATAATGCCACTCTGAGAAATCATATACATATCTTCAGGTACATGTATGTTTTTATTTCTCTTGAGTAAATATGGAGGAATGGAATTGCTGGGTTGTATGGTAAGTTTATGTTAACTTTTTAAGAAACTGTCAAACCATTTCCAAAGTGTGCCATCTTGTGCTCCCACCAGCAACGCAGGAGGCTTCCAGTTTCATCTCCTCCTCTCCAGCACTTGGCATTGTCTGTTATTTTAATCGAAGTCATTCAGTATAGTTCTGATTTGCATAGCCTTCATTTCCCTAATTACTAATAACATTAGCATCTTTTCAGACTTTTATTAGCCATTTGTATATCGCCTTTCATGAAATGTCTATTTGAGCTCTTTGCCTGTTTTTAAATTGGGTTTCTTCTTTAACCGTTAACCACCTGGTTTCTATCCTTACTCAGTTAAAAACTGCCCTTTGAAGTAATGAAATAATGCTGAAATAATGAATCCTAACAAATTCAGTACTGTTTGTTTATTGATCTTCTCCTGACCCTTCTGTAGTCTGAACAGTGTCTTCAATAACTGCTTCTGGAGATGTTACCTTACTTTGGTATTCAGGACAGAATATTTTCCTAATTCTTCTCAAAGATCTTTGATAACTCCCTTTTTTGGGTTATAGCTCTCCTCCAGGACCTCTAGGCAGTCCAGCCCACATAGACTAAACCTATGCCCCCTGCTATTCTCCTTCTGACTGTATTTATTTTTTAAATTTAATCTTTATTGTATTTTTACCATTACCATTCAGTCCCAATATGACCCCTCCCCCCTCCTCCTAACTTTAAATCCATGGCAAATTATAGTATATTTAAGGAAATGTCTAAAAGAAATGAGATTTTTAATGTCTTCAAGGAAACCATGCTATCAGAGCCTGGTGAGAGCTGGAGATGGGAAGGAGCTGCCTGATAAGAGTTGCAGTAGTGGATTGGAAATGCAGACAAGGTGAGAAAGGATGTAGTAGGCAGTGAGGGAACAGGGAAAGAAATGCCCCAGACTTTATTTCCACCCCTTGATCTCATACAGGCTGAGATCCCAGAGGCTAGGAGAGACTGGGTAAAGCCATCTGTGAGGTCACCAAAGGGGATGAGAACGAATCTGGGAGCAATGAAGAATAGCCAACATAATACCCTATTGTTCCTTCACATTCAGTGTCTAAAAAAGATCTTGCCCTGGCTGGCATGGCTCAGTGGATTGAGTGCCGGCTTGCAAACTGCCGGTTCCATTCCAAGGCAAGGTAAGTGCCTGGGCTGTGGGCCAGGTCCCTGGTTAGGGCATGGGAGAGGCGACTGATCAGTGTATCTCTCACACACCGATGTTTCTGTCCTTCTCTTTCTCTCTCCCTTTCCCTCTCTCTAAAAGTAATAAATAAAATCTTTAATATAAATAAATAAAAATAAATTAAAGAGATCTCATCTTAGTGCCTAAGTCATCTCCCTGTTTTAACTTTTGTGTCTCTGTCAATGGTACCATTACTCACTCTCCCAGTCACCAAGGCTGGAACCTCAGAAAGCACTCTGTTCTGCTCATAAATTCTCTATTCCATATTTGGCATTAACCATCTCGTGGGGTTGAACTTGATGAATGTTAAGATCCTCTGTAGCTGTGAGATTCCATGGTTTCATGGTACTCAACATTGTACCATGATTTTATTAAAATTCTCAAGTGTGTACTTGTCTCTTGAACAAGACTGTAAACATTTTTATGGTAGGGTCTGTTCCTCTTACTTCTTCAAATCCTCTTTGTGTCCATCAGTGTTCTATGAGTTTAGGGCCTCAGCAAATGTTTGCAAAATGAATAAATGAATGATTCAGACATGGGCCTAAAGCTTGTCTAATTCCTTTGTCCTAATTACAGATTTTGACAGCAAATAGTCAACACATTTCACCACTAAGTGGCAGCATCCACAATGATAATTTCCAAAGATGGCCCAATTCTAGCAAGCATATCACTGCAGCTTCATCCCTCATAGAAACAACAGTATCATAAGAATGGTACCTATTAGGCAAACTATTCTCAAACTATTCTCTTTCTGGTGTAAAAGTACCAATGAATTACTTTCTCTGCAGATAATTTCTAATAAATACGGTTAAAAACCAAAAGTGTCTGACTGCTTAGCAAATACTAATTTTCCTATATTATCTCTATGAATGTTAATATTCTTTGTTTTTTACTGAAGTTTAGTTAAGATTTCTTATTATGAAAGTGTTATATTCTTAATCTACAATAGGCCAAAGAAGACAAAATTTCCCTGTTTTTTTTCTCTGTAAATTCTTCATCTTGTTTTTTTCTTTCGCATGTTGACACTTAAATTATGTTATCCCAAACAATTCACAATCATAAAAAATAAACAGTAAAAATATATAAAGTAAAAAGTTAAAGACTTCCTTTCTACAAAGGGGTAACCCTTTGTTAACAACAATCCATTGAGCCACTTCCAAGGGGTAACCATTGTTAACAACATGAGGTATACTCTTCCAGATAATTATTTTTTGCAGATTTTTTTAAAATTTTAAGCATTTTGAAAATTGCAAGTACAGCCTTAGCTGGTGTGGCTCAGTGGATTGAGTGCTAGCCTGCAAACTGAAAGGTCACCAGTTGGATTCCTAGTCAGGGCACATGCCTGGGTTGCCAGCTGGGTCCATAGTAGGAAGTACATGAGAAGCAACCACACATTGATGTTTCTATCCCTCTCTTTTTCCTCCCTTCTCCTCTCTCTAAAAATAAATAAACAAAATCTTTTTTAAAAAAGAAAGAATAAATGATGTTTGGAGTTTCCTAGACATAAAGATTTAGGGTTGTATATATAACCCAATTAATCAATTAATTACCGAATCTTTTACCTTTTTTTTCTTTCTTAAAACATATTTTATTGATTATGCTATTACAGTTGTCCCATTTTTCCTCATCATTCCCCTCCACCCTGCACACCCCCTCCCAACCACATTCTCCCCCTTTAGTTCATGTCCATGTGTCATAAATTCTTTAGCTTCTACATTTCCCACACTATTCTTGCCCTCCCCCTGTCTATTTTCTACCTACCATCTATGCTACTTATTCTCTGTACCTTTTCCCC